>OOFE01050012.1:0-19938 GCA_900323365.1 Monocentris japonica
CTCATGATCTTAAAGACATTTTGATCTAAAGGCTGATGCTTAAATGCTTGAAATTAGTTTGTTAGACAAATATAAATAGTGAAGTTGATCCCTCTGTATGAATTTCTTTTCAAAACTAAAATTTAAATTAAAAAAAAAAGTTTTTTTGAAATGCACCCCCAATGAGTAGTTTTCATTTAGAACTTGAAATTTCAAATTTAGAGGTGGAGAATGTTGAAGATCAATGATTAAATCATTATTTTAAAAGCACACATAGTGATTGTGGCCTTTAAAAGTTAATTTGTGGAATTTCTTTGCTTGTTAATGCCAAATGCCAAAGGGTGGCTACTTTGAAGAATCTAAAATCTAAGATAGTATTGATTTGTTTAACATTTTTTTGGTCACTGCATAATTCCTTTAATGTTATTTCATAGTTTTGATGATACTATTATTCTAAAATGTAGAAAATAAAGAGTAAAAATAAAGAGAAACTCTTCTACGAGTAAGTGTGTCCAAACTTTTGACTGGTACTGTAAATCAAAGCATGTTTGAACAAATCGGTGTAATTTCAAATCTTCAAAGGCCGTATCTCACACAAAGTATGTCCAATTGATAACAAACTTGATAAACTGATTCCACTGTCCTTGCTCTACAGATTTGCCTCTTTGAACTCCACCATAATGAAATTCCCCAATTTTGAATTATCTGAAAAACATATTTTTCCCTATGGCTTATTCAGTTTTTGGCCTATTGCCACCAAACGTGGTGCATAGCCAAAGGGCCTTGAGATACACTTGGTAACTATTATCCAGCAAAATTGGATAAACTCTATGACCGCTGTGAGCCAATAAACTTCTCAATGGGTGTGGACTAACACAAAATCAGCCATAACTCAATGTGCCATCAACACCAATCTTGGTATACAGCATCAGGGGACCTAATTACTTTAACATACTATAATCGGGCAAAAAAGGCCAATCAATTTGGTCACCATTAATTTAGTTTAGAAATAAAACTGGCTTCAACCATTTGCACAATGATCACTTAAATGTCCTTCATAAGTCAAGTGAACATTCCACAACATGTCTACAAAAGCATTTTAAAAACCATAAATTAAATAATATGCTACAACAGCAACACATTGACAATACAACAGTATCATTCAGTGGATACCAGCTTTGAAAACACTGGACTAAACCTGGGTTGTGTTCGGAATGGGATACTAGCCAGTCCAACAGGATTTTTTCTGATTATTGCAGCCCAAAATGATTAAATTTGCAGCGGCTTTTATCAAAAATTGTGATGCAATTTGCAATATTTTTTGTGTTATCTGTGTAAAACTGTAGGAATCGTTAAAAATTTCAAGCCCCCCCATCCCCCAAAGGCTTTTAAACTGCCCACTCTGTTTAGTAGTTATCGTCCCAGCAGCATACTGGTCATCGCCATTAATACCTTCTGGGGCTGCCGGCTGCAACCTTGTTTTACTAAACATGATATCTGTCTAGTGCATTTATTTTTATATTCATTTTAATCCTTGTTTTCTCTGCTCTTTCTCTGCAAAAAAAGCTCAGGATAACAAGAAAGAAAATGGTGCAAGTTGCATATTTAAAAAAAAAAGCACAACCTCCCAAACATGTAGGAGTGTTAAATTTGCAAGCATTGTGCCAATTTGACCATTTTATGTGGAAATATTGCAGGTATTGGACAAAATTCCCATTCGTTCAACTTGCATTAATTCTTGTGATCGCAAGATCGCAAAATCCTGGAGGGACTGACAAACATCCTACATATGACAAACCCATTAGTATGTACTGCATACTACATACAGTATATTCATAATCAGTATATTATTATCAGTGGGCCATTTATGCTGAAGTATACTCAAGCAGTACATCGCATGACCGTATGACAAGTACATATAAGTCAATATAAAAAATATCAGATATTTAAAACGGTTGGTCTACACTGCATTCATCAGCACATCACACATTTTTTACTAGCACAGTCGTCATATCTCAATCCGTCATTACAAGATTACAATGATTTACGGCTAAGGAGGTTACATAACGAGCGTCGGGACTGATAGACAGGGTGTAGGGTGACTGCACTCTATAAAAAGGGTCGTAATACAACTGCTAATAAATTACAAGAAGAAGTAGGTTACGTAGCGGCAATGCATTTTGGGGCATCAGTCGCATGCTCAGAAATTCTTGATTTCTAATAGACCCTGGATTCTGGACTAGTTCACTGCTGGATGAGTTGCTCATATCCCTGACTTGAATGCTAGCATTGATGGCTTCCAGAATGTACGGGCGGACAGCGACACCAGAGCGAGTGGTAAACAAAAAGGAGGAGGGCTTGCCGTTCTCGTTAACAACAGATGGTGTCATCCTGGACACATTACTCTTAAGAAACGTTTCTGTAGCCCCGGACATTGAACTGTTAGCTGTTAGCCAGCATCTGGCCTGGACAGCTCAGTCAGTAGAGCATGAAACTCTTAGTCTCAGGGTTGGATCCCCACATAGTGTCAACTATCACAGCCGCCATTGTTGTCACTGTTTACATTCCTCCGTCCACAGCGTGTCCGTGATGTCATCCACTCAGTGACTGCCAGGCTCCAGACACAATACCCCAGCACCTTCATAGTGATGCCTCCCTCTCCTCTACACTGCCCACCTTTAAACAGTTTGTCAAGTGCCCTACCAGAGAAAATAAGATTTTATACTTGCTGTATGCTAATGTCAAGGATGCAACTCCACTGTTCTCACACCCCTTGGCAGATCTGACCACAACCTGGTCCGCCTCTTGCTCCTCTACAGGCCTATTGTCCAGCAGCAGCCTGTGACCACCAGGATGCTGAGAAGATTCCATTACAGTCATTTAGCAGATGTTTTTATCTAAAGTAACTTACAAAGGTACTTGACACTACGTGGGGATCAAACCCATGACCCTGAGACTCTCATGCTCTACTGACTGAGCTGTCCAGATGGTCACTGGAGACTAATGATGCCTTACAGGATTGTTTTAAGGCAAAAGACCAGGACGTGTTCTGTGAGTTGCATGGGGAGGACATCGACAGACTCACTGACTGCATAACGGACTAGATACATTTTTGTGTGGATAACAGTGTTCCCAGTAGGAAGGTACACTGTTTTCCAAACAACAAACCCCAGATCACCAGACTCCTGAAGGCCCTACTGAACGAGAAGAAGAGGGCCTTCAGAGAGGGAGACAGGGACAGGGTCAAAAGTGTCCAGAAAGAGCTGAAGGTGAGGATTAAGGAGGGGAAGAGAGCAGACAAGGCAAAGATTGAGGACCGGGTGAGAGACGTGTGGAGCAGTATGAGGAACATCACCGGCAGAAGTACTCAGAGGACTCTGCAATAGTGAGCACCCCACTATTGCAGATTTGTCTGAGTACTTCAGCAGATGGCATGTTTCAGAGATAAACCTGAAGTCAGAGGTGTAGAGGGTGAACAGGAAGGGGGACAGGACGATCCCAGTCTCCATCCAGGGGATGGATGTGGAGACGGTCGGGTTCTACAAGTACCTGGGAGTTCACCTGGACAACAAGCTGGAATGGGCTGGCAACACTGAGGTCCTGTACAAGAAGGGCCAGAGCCGACTCTTCTATTCCTCTACTTCCTGAGGAGGCTCAGATCCTTGTTTTTTGTGGTGTGCTGGGGCGCTAACACCAGGGCCAGGGATGCCAACAGACTAAACAAACTGATCAGGTAATCATGGATAATGTCTCCCACCCCCTCCATGCCATGGTTATGAAGCAGTGGAGCTTATTCAGCCATAGACTGATCCCACCACTGGGCGACAGAGAGCGCTACAGGAAGTCTTTCCTGCTTTCCAGACAGGGGGATACTTCTTAACGCCTCCCTCTCTACAGCTCAACTGAGGACTGTTTTGCTCCTCTATCACCTATCACCCATTCCCTTTCACACTCATTCATTGCCCTGCACTTTATTCATTCTCATTCCCTTACACATTCATTCATTGCCATTCATTAACTCTGTACTGTATATATGTACCATCCATTCATTCACAAGCTGCTCTTCTCAGTCCTTATACGTACCCTGTTATGCTGCTACAATGCCAGAATTTCCCCCCTGGGGATCAATAAAATATCTATCTGTAGTGTAATTTCCAAATATCAAAGGCTTTATCTCACAAAGGGAGTCCAATTGCTACAAATTTACCATAATGAATTTCTGTCTGTTCAAATTTTATGATTTTTTTCCCCTATGTTTTTTTCAGTTTTTGAAAGTAGGAGTAGTAGTAGTAACAGTAGAGGCAGTAGTAGCAATAGTAGCAGTGTTAGCAGCAGTAGTAGCAGTTGTTGTAGTAGTATTGCAGTAGTAGTACTAGCACAGATTGTTTATTTCATTTACATTACACAGTAAATAATGCCAAATTTATTTTCAAACATACAAGGAAAACTAGGAAAGGTTACTTGTTCTGAAAAAAATGAAGTTGAAGTTGTTAAAACGTTTAATTCAATAGAAAGATAATGTTTTCAAAGTATTAAAATTGTAAAATTGTGTTTCTAGGTGGTTGCTAGGGTGTAGTAGGTGGTTGCTATGATGTTATTAAGTGGTTGCTAGGGTATACTCAGTGGTTGCTAGGGTTTAATAGATGGTTGCTAGGGTGTAGTAGGTCTTGCTAGGGAGTACTCGGTGATTGCAAGGGATTGCAACCAGTCAGGATTAACCCCATGCACACCACCTGGTGAACTGGTGCAGACAAAACAACCTGGAGCTCAATGTTCTAAAGACAGTGGAGATGGTTGTGGACTTCAGGAAGGACACAGCCCCACCCATCCCCATCCTCCTGTGTGACTCCCCAGTCAACACTGTGGAATCCTTCCGCTTCCTGGGTACCATCATCACCCAGGACCTCAAGTGGGAGCCGAACATCAGCTCCCTCACCAAGAAAGCCCAGCAGAGGATGTACTTCCTGCGACAGCTGAGGAAGTTCAACCTGCCAAAGACAATGATGGTGCACTTCTATAACTCCATCATTGAGTCCATCCTCACCTCCTCCATCACCATCTGGTACGCTGCTGCCACTGCCAGGGACAAGGGCAGACTGCAGCGTATCATTCGCACTGCTGAGAAGGTGATTGGTTGCAATCTGCCATCCCTCCAGGACCTGTACGCCTCCAGGACTCTGATACCATTCTCCCACTTTCACCTTATTCTTCGTATTGCACATATCTCTTGTCTTGTTATATGTTTTGTCTTTTTTATAATTTATTATGTGAATTTGTTTTTTCGATTTTATATTTTTGACTTGTTTCTTCTGTAAAATGTTGCACCATCAGACCAAGGCAAATTCTTTGTATGTGTAAACTTACTTGGCAATAAACCCGGTTCTGATTCTGATTCTGAAAGGGTGATTTCAGGATCATTTCAGGAAATGGTACTTCATAAGAAAGAAAGATGGAACAAGTAGAGGTGAGCTGAAATTAACCCAATAGTGCTGCGATGGTGTGCTGTAAAGAGCACTGGAATTGCAGGTGGAAGATAATCAGACTCAACATAGTTGCTACACAGTTACTGTGTTGGATACAATCCATAATCAGCCAGGAAATCAAGAACTTCTACATAAAGGCATGTCTCTTTATTTCTTACCTCTGTGTAGATGTTTGTTGAGAGTTAGTGCTCTGCACAGCGGTCAAAGAGTTGTGTAACTTTCTAATCCTTTTCATTTGTTGCAACTTTCTCATCTTTCATTACAATTCAGAGATCTTCTGTATGGAATTAAGCACACTCCATTATCAATTGTCTTACATTTTATCTTGTCTCATGCTTCCACAGATCACCAAGAGGACACTGAATGTTTGATGATGAAACTTCACCTCGTTCTTCTGTCATCCTAGAGTACTGTTGCTAGAGAAGTGGATTCTACAATTAAAAGGAAAAGACAAGGGTGGACTGTCCTGGTTTTGAATACGTCAGAAGTTAGCAAAATTTTGCCAATTCCTACACAATGAGTGCAACCTTCTCCCATTCATTTGCAGAGCAGTGTCCTGCCTATTTTAGCCATACGAGTGGTCTGACGTGCAGCCTGTCTCCTTCTAGTGCTTCTATTGGTAACACAGAGGACCATATTCACTGTCACCACCAACAGTCAGGATCAGACTCTCTGGCTAACACAGTGCCCTTCATCCTCTACCCTTCCAGCATGGACCCAGCTAGCCTCAGCCTCTACAAAGGCTCCTTCAGGGGCCACAGCCCCGGCCTCCTCCCCTATCTGACCCCTTTCCACCATGGACATTTTGGTGTCTATGAGTGTCCTTTTGAGCCGGCGTTCATCCAGAAGCGCAATGAGCGGGAGCGTCAGAGAGTGAAGTGTGTGAACCAGGGCTATGCCAAGCTGAGGGACCACCTGCCAGGGCGAACTGGTGACAAACGGCTCAGCAAAGTGGAAACACTAAGAGCTGCCATTCGTTACATTAAGTATTTGCAGAGTTTGATTGAGGGGAAGGGGCAGGCAAACCACACCATCAGAGCTGCCACTCATAAGTTGGAGGATGCAGGGCACAGTGGTGGAGAGTCGCCAAATTCCTCCTCCTCTCCAGGTCCAGACTGTGGTGGAGAGTCTGAGGGCTTTGGATGTTAGGAGGGAATGATGGGTAGGGTAGGTTGATGGAATAAAAATAGAGTCCACACACTTAAAGCTGCTCCCAAGGATTATATATTAATTTAGTTAAGACAGCTTGAAGCGTCACCTGTCCAGGTTTCTATTCTTTCTACACTTTAGGAGCAACGTTCAGTGTATGGTCTCTACTTTTATTCAGTGTTTTGTATTGTGTCCTGTTTAAGACTGGGATGTGCATGTTTTTACTCTACTGGGATAGTATGGTGGGCATATTTCTGATGACAAACAGAAACACATGGGGCAGCAGTATACAGTTCAAATCTTTGTAGTTACTGCCACTGTATTGACATTGTGTCACTGCTGTGTAAGTTACAAAATGTATACATTTAAAATCCTATGTCTGTTTGGTATAATTTGGTTTATAATTTGGTTTACAACTCTATTTTCATTTCTATATGTCTGTTTTAGAAAGAAATGTGTTCATTCATTATTCAGCATTTAAAAATAGGGTTTTTTTTGTATTTCCAAAAAAGGTACTATTTTGTAAAGCATGTGTCACAAGAGGGCTAATAATATTAATATCCATGATAGCATCCATAATCACCATGATACCAGAAATGATTTTGAGAGAGCACATGTTACATTTTTCTGATGTTGAATGTTCCATTTGAGAAACCTCTCTTGGCTTTTTGAATTATTGATACAAATTGTGGTTATGACAGCTGATATCTTGGGAAAAGAATAGGATTGACTGAAGCAACAAATGTGAAAATAAACAGATTTTTTTGTATTGTGTTTTAAAAGGGCTGTTCCTGAATGATTGATAATACAAGCAACTTATGTGAGGGCCTTTTAGTTGCTTGTTTGGGGTCTACCAGAGGCGTTTCTAGGTTCAGAAAACATCTGGGGCACTTCCCAGAATATCCAGGGTTTTTCACAGACCTTTTTTAGGGGGGTCTGGGGAGAATTTTTTAAAGATTTCAACATCTACAAACCCCTTTTCCCAAGCATTTGGGGATGAATATAGACAGTCCATGTCACCTACAATTTCTGTATCAACAAATAAAACCGTAAATCTTCTCCTCTATTCTAAATTGTCAACCCCTAACATTAAAAAAGTAAAGAGGAAATAGTAAACATTAATCTCTCTCTCTCTCTCTCTCTCTCTCTCTCTCACACACACACACACACACACACACACACAGAGTATATTCTGGACATTTCATCTTAATAACGTCTTAATGTATTAGTAAGCCATACCCAAACAAAAACTCAAAACTGGCAGAAACACTTCTCACCACTGAAAATAAAAGTTTGCAACAGACTCAGTCCTCAAACAGTTGTGGAGTTGACAGAATTCCATCAGTCATGAGCTTATTGTGGTTCAAGCCAATAAAATTCATTTTAAATCACTTCTATCATGTCACATCTGCATGCCTTGCTATCTTGAGAGGGGTGATAACCAAATAGCTCCAACTTCAAAATGTGTCTATTTGTGTGTATGTGTGTAGAAAGAAAGAAATAGTGAACATGAACAACCTGCCCTTTTCATAAAGTGAAAGTTAGTTGTGCTAGCTTGCTAATGCATTCACTCTATCTGCAATGTGGATGAACCGTTTCATGCGCTCTGGCCAGAACTCCACTTGTATTTTGTATCTGTGGCTTTTAGAGCCAAAACGACGAGCTATGATTCACAAAGTTTGAGCTTGTTATGTTAGTTACCGTATCTTCTCTTCTGGAAAAACCCAAGAAGACTGGTTTGTTTTTTGTCGCGACTTATCATTTGGTGGACAGGTTGAGTGCCTCCTAATATGAAAGATTACCGTAAAGTCGAAGTAGTTTCACTAAATGTAAGTAACCGCTACACTCAGACTGATCTGACTGACTGAAGGCCGTGCAGTTGCTTGCTCTGTCAAAGCTGCTCTCTGTGTCCGCATCCCGTCAAGTGTGTGCAGTGCTTTATTTCCCCCAGAAGAACTGAAGCTCAATCTAAGGTTCCGCTCTGCTACACTAAAATATAATCTGCATGGGCAGTGCTACATACATTTTTTGAGAACAAAAAAAACCTTCGGGGCTTGAATCAATAGATTTGGGGTTAGGGTCAAGCCCCGAATGATCGGCCGTAACAACGCCACTGGGATCTATTATTTACCATGTGCTGGATCACAAAATTGGATCATATTACACAACGATTTAGGCATGATAAGAGCTTAATAAGATTCTATAAATAGCCTGTGTTTCACATGTGAGAATCTTAACTGTTTGTACATACAGTTCTGGCCAAGAGGCTGATTATTGGCACCCTTTTCTAATACTTAGTTGCACAGCCTTTGGCAATGATGACTGCTTCCAAAGGTTACTTGTAACCATCAATAAACTCCCTGCACCTTTCTGCTGGCAGTTTCTCCCACTCTTCAATTGCAACCCGCTCCAGTTCTTCAATGTTTGAAAGATTCCTTTGACCAACTGCACATTTCAGGTCTCGCTATAGGTTCTCAAGGGGATTGAGATCAGGACTCATCGCTGACCACTCCAGGACAGTCCAATGTTTTCTCTTGAACTATTCCTGGATGCTTTTGGATGTGTGTTTTGGGTCATTGTCCTGCTGGAGGACCCATGACCTTCGATTGACACCAAGTTTTCTGACACTGGGTAGCACATTTCGCTCCAAAATGCCTTGGTAATCTTCTGATTTAATGACACCTGTAATAGTATTTGATTGTAGGTAGGGTGCTTAATTTTGTCATCTCAATGTCAAACTAAGCACTGATCTGCACTGCCAAAGAGCTCTAATTTGGTTTAATCGGTCCACATTTTCCCAGAAGGATTTAGGTTTGTCCAGGTGAGTCTTGGCAAACATCAATCAGGCCATCTTGTGTTTCTCGTTCAGCAGTGGGCGTATGGTATTAGCTGAAACCATTATCCCAGACCTAGATCCCAGGATGTCATGTGAATTGTTTTTTTCAATGGTTTACACCAACCTATGATGACATCTGAGATGAGATTTTCTTCTTACCACCAGGTCCTTATGTAATGGTATGTTTAATAACATACCATCACATAATACATAATAAAATAGCAAGGTCTCTAGAGATGGCCTTATTTCCTCATGAAAGCTTATGGATAATAATTTTTCTGATATCCTCAGACAGCTGTTTTCTGTTCACCATTTTTACAGATGACCAGGGAAGCAGAACAGACTGTTTTATCACTTTAAAATGGATAATTCATTTATACCATGTGGATGAAATTAAAATGTAGATGCAAATGAAAATGTATTTCCTCCAACATACTATTTGTTTTATCATGAGCTGTTGTAAATCGATCGATGAACATGTGAAGACAGAAAGTTGTTTCAGTTTCCAATTATTTCAGAAGATATTGTACATTATCTGCGTAAAATGCAACAGTGCCAATAATCTTGGCCACACTTGTATGTAGCTATGAATCAATCACTGACAGTCACATTTCTCAGCATCTACTACCATAATATGATTGCAACTGAACCAGGGCCGGACTGGGACAATAATTCAGGTGGGGAATTCGCTGACCTCCTCCTTCTGACAGTTGCTTATGAACGTACCTGTAATTTTACAGCATATTTGCCCCATCTTCCTTCAAGAGCCTTCCTCTTCTTTATCCGCTCCTTCCCAGCTCCTCCTTTTTTTCTTTTTATGACTGTCATTGTCATTGTCATGGCCAGTGAGCCATGACTGTGGGCCAAACCAAGCAGGCATACCACCGGGAGTTCTCCCAACCAACATCTTATGACAGAAAGTACAACAGCTAATGAAAAGGTCAGTAATCCAATCATATTAGTCAATGGGGACACATATCACGGGTGCAGAAAATAACAGAAACACCACATGAAAATGGACTTTGATGTCACTAAATTGCAATCACAAAAGCAGCTACACAGGCCAGACATATTAACTTAAATGCCTATTAGCAGTATGTGTCAACTTTAAAACAGGGCTGACAATCATCACTTTTGTATGGGTTTTCAAAGCAACATGAGACATGAGAGTACCACAGAGGACAAATAGTTGATGCTCGAATTGCAGGGACATCAGACACAAAAACTGTAAAATGATTTAACATGGGGGGAGCAGTCTTGAAATCATGACAACATATGCCAAACAGACAAACTGCATTGGCAAAGAGAGACAATGGTGGCAAGTGGATGCTTAGGGTAGTTGTTAAACACCACAAAACGTCAGACAAAATCTGTACTGAGCTTCACAAAGCTGGTATTTACTGCTGGTCTGCCATTCAGAAAGCACTTCAAAGGCCAACAGATGCATAAACTGGTGTAAGGTGCACAAAACTTGAGGCGACTTGAGGAATGGAAAAGATGTAATACGGTCTAATGTGTTGTGTTTGAACATTTTTCCTCCACCTAGACAGGTTTAAGTGTGGAGAAAGCCAAAGGGTGCGTTCAACCCACAACGTCTGCTGCCAACTGTTGTGGATCTGTACTGGTATGGCAGCACCATCTCTGGGAGTCATTAGATCTGATAGTTGCTCTGTCATATAATGACCAAGGCATATGATGCCTGTTGCAGGATAGGGTGCAAACACTGTTCCCTTAGGATGTTCCCGTATTCCAAGATGAAAACGCCCCCATACGCCCTGCTGGTTTCATGAACAGCAAGATGAAGTCCAACTCCTTTTATGGCTTCCCCAATCAGCAGATCTAAACGTCATCTGAACCTACTCCTTAATAAATACTTGATATTCATATATTGTTCTGTGTTTCTGTTATTTTTCCCACCCCCTGTTCTTCCTCTAGGGTTAGTGTTTGCGTGTGACACCCTCACCTCTAAACATTCCACTGAGCCCAGACTATATCTGTGCCCATGTTGTTCCCTTTTGTCACCCCACCCCATTACAGCCACGCTCATTGTCTATATTTATTCTCTTGACTAACCAGCTGTTCAGTAAACCAATACCTTACAAGTGGAGGGGACAGTTGTCACTCCAGAGAGAGAGAGGGGTATAGCGAGTGAGCGAGAGAGAGAGAGAGAGAGAGAGAGAGAGAGAGAGCTCAGTCAGACATCAGTCAGTCATCAGTAAGAGACCAAGTAAGTGAGAGAGAAGACAGGGAGACAAATGGGGGACAAGAGTGGTCACCACTGAGGAGGCCAACCCAGACAAGAAAAGGACAAGGAATACCACATTTTGAAAGCTTTTCGTACAGGATTTTTGGAATGCTTACTAATTCTGCTCAAGCCACCATCTAAGTAACCATAAAATACTCCCATTCAAGCTACAATGGCAGACAGCAACAATCCACCAATGTCATCCTACATTATGGACGAGGAAACGCTGAAGAGGAAGCAGAAGGAGAAGCTGAAGAAACTAATGGCCACAGGGGGCAACCCTCGGCCAGCACGCTCCCTCTTCTTCTTGACACTAAAGAACCCCTTCCGCAAGGCCTGCATCAGCATTGTGGAGTGGAAGTATCCTTCTTAGGTCAGGGGTCACTGGGCAGAGGCATGGTTGGATCAAACAAATAAGCTAACATTTTATGTCACGGGGCCATAGTCCATGTTTTTTTCAGTAGTCATCAAATACTATTGTATAGTGAAGAAATAATGGCACCAGAGCAGGCAGATATCACAGTTGTGCAATGACAACATATTGATATTCTCAATTACTCTTTATCATTGTGTTGGATTTCTGAATAAGATTGTGAGTGTAAATCAATAAGAAATCAAATGAAAAAATCAACTGCATCCCAGAATTGTTTACAACACAAAAAAGAAAGTTTGACTCCATTTACATACCTCAGAAAATTAGCTTAGCGTGCTTTCACATCTATCCTGTTTTGGTAAGAAATAATGCCTTTGGCTGCAGTAAGAGCATACAATAACATCTTCCTAATCCTCTGGATGTGGTGATGGATGATCACGGAGCTGTAAAATAGTTGGTTGAGATAGCCTGATAATATTCCTGGAGATGGACAGCTGTCTTCCCAGATCACTAGCTAAAAACAGACATGAAAAGCTAGGAAGATTGTTGCCTCACAACTTCTGAAGTTGAGTCTGAAAGTTGCATTCATAAAGCAATTATCAGTTGAATGCTCTCAATGGATTTGCCCCTAAATTGATTTAGTAAGTTATCGTTTGCTGAATTGTACTTTTCGACCTCCGAGAATACAATAAATAGGTTGACATTATCCAATTACATCTGCTGCACTATTTGGACCTTAAATTTAGTGGTCCTGTTTCAGACACCATTGAAATGGACCTTGTCATGCCACAACAAATCCATTGTTGGCAGTGGAGATGTCCCTGCTGGCATTTATGTAGTATACAGCAAGGAAATATAATTGACAGAAAAAATAACAGATGTTTTCAAACTCTGAGCATTGTGATTGGTAAAAAAAACTTGCTGGTTAATGCCAAATGGTCTTATGACATGTAACAAGTCTAGCTAGCATATTAGGCTGATTAGAATGAATTAGCGTAACAGCTGCTGATAAAACATTGTGATTAACGTAGAAGAAAGTATGCTGGTATGCACACAATAACCTTTTTTGACAGACACCAATACACAGGAGATAAAATAACTTGCGGATGTAAAAGAATCTCTTTATAGAATATCCTGGTTTACATAGTCCTTAAATGGTACATCAAATAGAAACCATGCCATGTCTCTGGCTAGCTTGATCTGTATTAATTGAACACGGAGTGAACATAGTCACACGCTGTACACTGAAAACGCTATTTATATCTATTTGCACTAAATTTATCTCAGTTGAAAATAAGAAACAGAACCACTGTATTAAAAGTAAGTATACCGAATGATGTTGTTGAAACATATGGCTGTTCTACTCATTATTTGTGTGTTTCATCCCATCCCATTCAAACACTATAACAATTTATATGACAGCAACCTTACTGGGTGCTGCAATTGCTATAGAACTGCAGTTACTATACAAGACACCTCCAACACCCCGAACATGCACGCACCTATACACAAATGCAAAAACACTCACACACTCACACACATCCACACATCAACAACCACCTAGTAACAGCTTAGCAACCACTAGTAATCACTTAGCAACTACCTTGTATAGCAACCACTTGCAATCATCTATCAACCACCTAGTAACAGTGTAGCAACCACTAGTAATCACCTAGCAACCACCTAGAAACACTCTAGTAATAACTACTTATCACATAGCAACCACATAGTACACCCTAGTAACCCCCAACAATCACCGAGCAACCACCTAGTAAAACTAGCAACTAGCTACTGCTACTACTACTACTACTACTGCTACTCCTTCTTATCCAGTAGCCAGTAGCCCACACATTTTCTCCAGGAAATGTAATTTTCTACTTAGTTTTCTGCAGTTGTATGTTGTATAAAAGCCACAAGAAGCTTTACAGCGACTTTAGAACAGCTAACAGGTGTTGTGAAGGTATAATGCAGTAGTTCTTGTAGTGTTATGAGTGGTGAGTTGAAATTAGCACATTAATATTTAACTGTCATTGGTGTGTGTTTATGTATTAATATATTATATTATATGATTAATAATATTAAATTCAAATTAAATGTTACGGTGTATTATCAGGCATTTTACAATGGCTGCAAATGTGATTCATAAGCCTAATGGTATGCAATACTGTAAATTGATCACCTAATATGAACAGCTAAGTCAGTTAAAAAGTGCCAAGTAATTTTAACACAATGTTGAAGCTCTTCCTGCAATAACAGGCAAGACCAAATCGCTCTTCTTTTTCGTTAAAGAAGAAGTAAGGTATAGTAATAATAAATTAATTTTACTGACATTAATACCAATACACTGAGGGTAGGCTTTGGTCTGCATTTTTTTTCCAGCTGCACTTCACAATGACATTTGCCTCACTAGGAATTAGCAGCAGAGTGAGAGCTCTCTAGGCAAAATTGCCAAAAGGATAATTCTGGTATTTTTAAACCTGGGCCCTATTTTTACATATTTTGGGGTCTAATTGACTAATAGGTACAAATAGTTTTGGAATTGGTCCAGTAGATCGCCTCAGCTGGCAGCCGCGAAACGGGCTGCAAAGGCTGCAACGTAATCCTTTGGGGCAGCTGCGCCCGATCAAAGTATGTCTTGTTTTTGGCTCTGACAGGCTCAGATTGTTATTCGAAGGCATTTCAATGGTGTCTTGCTTCCATAATACAACATATTTCTGGTTGACTATAGGATGTTGGGCAGGAAATAACATTGGGAGGAACTTTTCAAAAGTGTTAAAAAGTTAAAAAATGCTTGAACTGTCACAAATCCTGTGTTCTTCAAAATGAATAAATAAAAGTTGTAAAGTTGCAGGTTTTAGGCTAAACAAGTTGCTATGGTATTATTGGTTGGAATCTTTATGTATGCCTACTAGTATACCATGAAATAACCACTAAAGATACACTGTCCTCCAGGAAGTAAAAGTAAAAGGATTTTGAAATAAAAATAAGAGAAAGTAAAAATGTTATGTTTTGTTTGTTTATGATATGGAAAACTAGTTAAGAAAGTGAAAAAGTAATTTCTGATTATTATTACACCATCAAATAAGGCCAAAAATACTGTCACCTTATAGCACTAAAGGCCCTAGCATACCTACTATGGTAGAGGTGATTGGATCCATGGTAGCATGCAAGCTTCCTATAATTCACTTTCAGACCTTTTGAAATCATCATCCTACTAGCCATCTTTGCCAACTGTGTGGCCCTGGCCGTGTACTTGCCCATGCCGGAGGAAGACAGCAACAACACCAACAGTAGCTTGGTGAGTCAGCTTTCTGACTGTGTGTGTGTGTGTGTGCGTGTGCATGTACAAGCATGCATTTGTCTGTGTGTAAATGGACATTGTAAATGAATACATATACTCATAGGCCGTGTTATAATGATGCTATAACACACAGTCCAAATTCTAGTTTTTCAAGTCCAGTCTCATCAGTTGCCCTCAGTGTCTACACTTTGATGTAGTGTTGATGAGCTTGTTGAAGTGCTGCCTAATGGCTTTCCCAGCTGCCCCAGCTAGTGCTGCTTATACAAGCTGCTCATCAGTTTTGTAGACTGTACTCAGGCCACAACCTAACAGGCCACTTTGGTGCCACCACTTGGGGGCCTAGATAGTTGGCATAATCCAGCATGAAATCACTGTCACCAAATGTGGGGATGGATGTTGATGTTGTGTCTCACTGGGGCTCTCACTTGGTTATGTATTGAAATTACTTCTGTACTGTACTGACCAAGCTTAGACCCACATGTCAGAACTGATTCTAGAGACCTTTCCACTCTGACAAAAATTATTGGGACAACACTGAGTCTACACAATTGTTTGGTATGAAAATAAAAAAATCAAAAGATATTGATTATTGGCACAAAATATCATCTATCTATCTATCTATCTATCTATCTATCTATCTATCTATCTATCTATCTATCTATCTATCTATCTATCAGCTGCAGTAGCTAGCCAGGCACTGTACTCATAAATAGATCATGTAGCACTCTACTGTACACGGATGGTCCCAAAGGCACCTATAAGGGCAATACAAAAATACAGTGACAGTCCAGTATATGGACCAAACCCCCCTCAAGGACCTGCAACATTTCTAGTCTTGAATAGAATTGTTATTTTTATTGATGTTTTGGGAGACTCCAGTTAGTATTCACTTCTTTGAAAAGGTCTTAAACATATTAAACAGAACACAACCAACAATTGCAACATTTCAAGACCATATTATGTGAAAATGTATGAAAGAAAATATATTTTAAAAAATAAGTACCGTATGAGAACATGCTAAAGAATGAAGCGGTCATATTTACATTATTAGGTCGACAGAAGACCATACATAGGAAGAAAATGATTCACCTGATCAAATATATACAATTTACAGCTGTAAATATGTGATCTCTTGATTCCAAAACTCACACCAGTCACGCGCACACACACACACACACACACACACACACAAACACAGACAGTCCTTGCATGATGTCCTTGAGCTCAGGTGATAGAGAGGGACAGCTGTCCACTCCCTGCTGTTGGCTGGTTGTGCAAATGGCTTATATTTAGTCCTCCCTTCAGTAAAACACACTAAGGCTATGTGTGTAAGTGTGTGTGTGTGAGAGAGAGAGAGAGAGAGAGAGAGAGAGAGAGAGAGAGAGTATTCAGTGTTTCCATGAGAATTTTATTCTTGTCAGGGTGTTAAAACGTCTTGAAACAGCATCAGGTTCAATTAAGATTAAGGGCACAATAATTATGTAATCAATCAAACTGCATCACATTTACCATATCAGAGGTGGACGAAACTGACCGGGCCAGATCCCATTTTTAATGACAGTACAATATCAGACCCCAGATCAGTCTAACCTCGCTGAATTGTACTGTCAGTGTGGTGTGTAAATAAAGCAGACAAGTAGTGAAACTGCTGCCATGTTAGCTGCCCAGAGTTGTTCACTCCATGCCTCTGCTGAAATGAGAGAGGCCATAAAAAACATTCCAAAAGTGTGCCTGTGTGTGTGTGTCTGCGTGTGCGTGTGTGTGTGTGAAATAGATAGGGGTGATATGCGGCAGAAAATATGAATGCAGTTGTAAATAACAGGAGCAAGAAGATGGATGACTTGGCTAGAGGACTAACATAACTCAAGCCATGAAAGAAAATATAGTTACTGTACCAGTAGCGACATGGTGCTATTGTAATTTGAAATTTAAAAAAAATCCCTAACTCTAACAGGAAAAACACTCACAGCTTTTTCACTCAAGAAATAACGATTGCTTGAAGTACTAAGATTTGTGAGTAGCACAGATATTAAAAAAAATCTTTTATTATTGTTGTCTTACAGGAAAGTCTGGAGTACATCTTCCTCATCATCTTCTCTGTAGAATGTTTCCTGAAGATAGTAGCGTATGGCTTTCTTTTCCATGCAGACGCTTACCTAAGAAATTGTTGGAACATACTGGACTTTGTTTGTGTGTCTGTTGGGTAAGATGGTTAGTTATGCATGCTGTAGGGTGCCCAATGCAATTGTAATTTCAAGATGCAGTCATCTTTGATGCTTTTATTTTGTATTCTGTGAAAAATGTGTTCTGTGGGATTAATAGGTTTGCACTATTTAACTTGATGAGTTATAGGAGAGCTTAATCAAAGGAATGTAACTAAGTAGATAATCATAACAGAGTCTACTAATCACTCTGTCATGAATCAGTTCTCTTGTACTACTTACTGTGTTGGCTTCACGTTTTGATATTGAATGTCTGTCTGTTCAGGCTGTTCACTGTGGTTGTGGATGCCATCAATCACATCAGTGGTGTAGAGGCTCCAGTGGGAGATAAAGGTGGCGGAGGTTTTGACATGAAAGCCCTGAGAGCATTCAGAGTCCTGCGACCCCTCAGACTGGTCTCTGGAGTCCCCAGTAAGAAACTAGTTTTCTGTGCACCTCGGTCTTCATTTCTGACACAATTGCAATTTGAGTGCACACTCTACCCAAGATGATGATGAAGATTATTTCCTTTAAATAATTGTTTCCATATAGCAATGCCATGCAGTAAAGGTTGGCCTTCAGTAGCCTTCAACCATGTGACATCCAGAGCTATATGTATACAGGTGTTACTTCCAACCAAACACTACTTGTAAATGTGCTCTGGATGGCACATGATTGTTGAGCACTGGTTGAAAACCTGTTATTTCAGAGCGTATTTATGAGATTTATTTTGAGATGAATGCCGTTGTTCCCCTCCAGGCCTGCAAGTGGTGATGAACTCCATCCTGAAGTCCATGCTGCCGCTGTTCCACATTGCTCTACTGGTCTTCTTCATGGTTACCATCTACTCCATTATGGGTCTGGAGCTCTTCAAGTGCAAAATGCACAAGACCTGCTACTACACAGGCACAAGTATGCAGCAACACATGGTCATGTGTGGCACTTACGCTGCCAGGGTTACAGTGCATTCATACTAAGCACCACTGCTTTGCTTTGCATCACTTCACTCTATCAAAAGTCTTCAGGGGTCAAGCTTAGGAGCAAATTCTTGGTTTGTTTAATGTTATTTTTTTTAATATATTTTATGATATTATATTATTATTTAATTTGCATAATATACATTTTGAACTCTTCGCATTGCATCACAAGTATGGTTTGCATTTCTTATAGAGCTAGCTAAGTGGCTACAACTATTTGGAAGTGATGGGATAAGTAGGCTAGCAAGCTTAACATTGCTTGGTTAGCTTACCAGAGCTAAAGTTAGCAGATAAAAAATTTTAGGCTACCAGAGAATTCTATAACTGCATTATTGCCAAAATGTGATTGGTTCTCACTCCACGACCATCGTGCTCATTTGTATAATATATATTTTTAACTCTTCTCGTTGCATTGCGGGCCTGGTTCACATTTCTTTTAGAGCTAGTTAAGTGGTTACAACTATTTGGAAGTGATGGAATGAGTAGGCTAGCAAGCTAAACATTACTTGGTTAGCTTACCAGGGGGTCCTTCCTTTGTTTCCGGGGCTCTATGTTCCCCCAATGGTGTTAATGGACAAGCTGCTTTTAAATACTCTAGATACTCTCTTATTCAAGAATGTTTGCAGTGAACAATAATGAAAATCTGTTCAGTGATAGGACAGTTTTAAATGAAGGAGAAATAGAACTCTTGAAATAGAGAAGTAGAACAACTGAACTCTTGACCCTATGCTGGGTCAGGCTTTCTTTTAGTTCTAGCAATCTTGCAGTCACAGGATGAAGTAGAAGTGGGGAGAAAAATGGCATTTTTGAGGAAACAATACAGTGCAGGTGCAAGTTCAGTTGGAAGAACATTAATAATACAAACAACTTTATTGAGCCACCTGATGTTGAGAGTGTTGACAGTGGTGATGTAGAGATGGATCAGAGAAACAGACATCCAGTGTAGCTGGCCTGGTAGTCCACAAAGATGAAGGGTATCTGAGTGAGAAGTGTCTTTTAAATTAGATTTAAAAACATGTATGTTGGCTGTCATTCCGATGTGTTCAATGAGTAAAATGTGCTGTCTCTTAAGGGTGGTTGGAGGTATGACCCTTGGTGCCTGTATGACCCCAATGGGATGTGGAGGGCTGTGGGAACATAGACCCGGGAACATAGAACCCTGGGAACAAAGATACGCATACGCTCCCCTTACCAGAACTAAAGTTAGCAGCTAAAATATTTTAGGCTGCCAGAGAATTTTAGAACAGCATTTTTGTCAAAATGTGATTGGTTCTCACTCCACAACCATCGTGCTCATTTGTATAATATACATTCTGAACTCGCGTCTGCTGTGCAGCTGGCGTTTGGAGGTCAACTGTCACTGGAGCCACTCATACAAAACTGTATTGTATATA
>OOFE01050013.1:3093-16161 GCA_900323365.1 Monocentris japonica
GCAGTAGCTGACACCTGAACTGTCCTCTGACCTGGAAAAGTGCACGTGTGTGGGGTGATGTGTGTATATCTAGTCAGAGGGATGAGAAGAAAGAAATTCACTGCATGCATACGTGTGTTAGTGCCAAATAAAGTTGATTCATCAACCAGTTCTTCTTCTTCTTGCTCTGATGGGACTCTTTCAAACGTATAATTACTTAGTTGAATGTTAAATATTTCACAAAAGTTGAATATGATTCAAAATAAATATGAAACAAAAAGTGACCAAACTCATTTCATCATTCCATCTCGAAGTGTAGCAACGTCTTGTGATGCTCTTTAGTTGTGTAGATAACCAGACCTTGAGTCTAGGAGCTACAGTACAGATCAGATCGTCATCAGTGTGGAAATCTCTTTTTATAGCTTTTGGTCTGTGATGAAATTTTTGGGTTTGAAAGCTACACTAGGCAATCCACACACACCTTATCAGCCTAAATAACAGAATGGGGCTGGAACAAGAAGAGCACCCCATCCCCGCAAACTGAGACCCCATAGAGTCACCCTGTTTGACCAAATTCTGGGGTCAGCTATGGTCACTGGGGGGAAATCTTCTCTGCCCACAGGAAGTGATGACTTAAAACGAGTGAAAGTCCATCCAGCCTGACACCCGTGTCCTCTGTCTTGGCCCCAAACAGAACCGGAGCTGGACATACCTGGGACGCTGGACTCGGTAGCCAGGCAGGTCAACCAGACGGTCCGCCGACGCCGCCATGCTGGGGATGACGTCTACAACATTGAAGTGCTGCTGGGAGTTGACGACTCGGTGGTCCGTTTCCACGGCAAGGAGCACGTGCAGAACTACCTGCTCACACTGATGAATATAGTAAGTCTGATCATGTATGGTATACCATGACGGCTAATAGATGTGCATGTGGTTTTAAGAAGGGCGGATTCTGTGGGAGTCCAAGTAATCTTGCTGACATAAGTTGAATAATACCATCAGAGCACGACTTCGGGTTTCTCTTTGTCCCCTAGATATTATTCCAAGTGAAGTCCTAAAGGAGGTCATGCTAGCTAATCACCAGCTGTTGTTTGATTGGCATCAGATCAAAGAGGAATAGCAGTGAACCTCTGTTTTAAAAGGTCTCGGGGCTGCTGAGCATTACTTGTAGCACATTAATAAGCATTCACTGCTGGTCCCATAGCCAAGCACGAGACAGGCAGTTATCCTGCACTAATCTGTCTAATCTGCTTTAAGAGTAACAGATGTCATGATTTTTGAACTGAGTGATGTTTTCCCAAAATGTTCACTCTTTCAATTAGCGGTTGCCAGCATACAAACAGCTCTCTGCTGTGGTTTACTGCTATACTGGCTGAGAAAGACAGTGGCTAGACAACACAGGAATGGAGAAATGTAATGCAGCTGTCCAGCATGGTGTACCAGTGCCGTTGCCTACTGCCATCTGTAGAGATGAATAACCTCTGGCGAAATACAATGAATCTGCTATGAAATTGTAAACAATGATTATGCTGCCTCCTGTGTGCATCTGGTTGGGCTTAGTTCTCTCTCAGCAGGGTCTTATAATTTGAGTGCTGTTCTTTGGCATGTGGCCATGAGATCTTCGGCGGCTAGCCCACGCTAGGGTGTAGGGTGATGCATGTTTAAAGCATGGGGGGGGCGGGGGGTGCACTAATGAGCCATTTCAGATTGAAAAAGCAGGCAGCCACTGTTTTCATGCTGTCTGTGGAAAGTGGTTTCTCTCTGGAAGCAGGCGCTGCTGTTCCTCAGCAACAAGTCTGTTGACGATGAAAGCATGGCAGGGAGGAGATGCTCTCAGAATGAGGCTGGGGTGGCGACAGACGCATTCTGACTGAAGTCTGATCGTCCTCAGGCGATGTTTTCCACACCGCTGGTGATTGGTTGTGGGGGAGGAGAATTCCACTGGAAACATGAAACCAAGCTGGCACAATGTGGCACCCTGACACGACACAACCAAAGAAATAACTTTACCACTGATAACAGGAAATGATTGGGATCGGATGGAGCTTCTTCATATCAGCCAGCTGACTTTTGAAAGCCAGTCGGGAAAGAGATTGTGCCGCCAGCGATCTTATCAGGGTGACACGGAGCGGGTGACATTCTCATCCCACCACGTTGCACAAAGGACCGGCAGTATTCCCGATGACTTGTCATGCATTTCCTGTGAAGGCGTTGCCGTAGTTTCTTTTATAGTGATGTGTTTTTAAAACCTAATCCTTTCACATGTGTATGTTCAAGAGCATTAATTACATGATTTTACTTTCCAATTTGCAGCCATTTTCCTTTTCCTGTTCTGTCTTTGTCTGATGCTTTTCACTCAGACTGTAATTCTAAATCACACAATTCTCTACATTTGGCACAATCTTCATAATTATATTAATAATAACAATTACAATTATCTCCTGTGTTCACATGGAAAGCACCGCATTCAAAATGCTGAAGTGAAATTACCACTCGGCCACGTTGACTATTCACAGGTACAAACACTAGTTGATAAATTGTTCAATTACAAGTCAGAGCAGAGGGCCAAAGGTCACTCTGCTGTTGTGGAGATGAATGGATGCAAAGCAGAAAGAAGTAGAGAGAGGAAGGGTGAGAGGAGGAGGAGGAGGAGGAGGAGCATCTAGAGATCCATCTAGGGGCCAAATGTATAAATGGTGCGAACACACAACACACAGGATTCAGAATTTGTACACAAACTTCACATCGTGCATTATGTGCACGATGTGAAGGGTGATGGGTCCACTCTCCTCCTCCACTGGGGTCCCCTCTCCTCCTTCCCTGGGGTCCCCTCTGCTCCTCAAGTGGGTCCCCTCTCCTCCTCCTCCAGTGGGTCCCCTCCTCCTCCCCTCTCCTCCTCCAGTAGGTCCCTTCTCTTCCTCCACTGGGGTCCCCTCTCCTCCTCCCCTCTCCTCCTCTAGTAGGTCCCCTCTCCTCCTCCACAAGGGTCCCCTCTCCTCCTCCTCCTCCTCTCTCCTCCTCTAGTGGGTCCCCTCTCTTCATCCAGTGGGTCCCCTCTCCTCCTCCCCTCTCCTCCTCTTGTTTTGTGTTTAGAGTTTGAGATGTTAGTTTCAGAAAGGAAAGCTGTCAGATTTCATCCCTCTTGAATTCCTCTACTATTGACGTCCTCTCTGGATGGTGTTTTATGGATGGCCCTTTACCCACCAGGGATGTGTCCGGCAACATGGAGAGAAAGGGGATGTGAAATGTTCACCAAAGCGAGGCGTCTGGTTCCTCTGGGCCGTTGTTGATGGCGTTTTCCAGTAGAGGTCCCTGCTGGCCTCGGGGGGAATCAGGAACCTCTGAGCTCTGATGCTCTGAATCACAACAAGGCTGGCTCAGCATGTCCTATCTGTCCACCTGGACCTCTCTTTCTCTCTCTCTCTGTCTCCCAGAACTGGATGGTCTAAGCTGAAACACTTTGATAGCTAAAGCTTTATTATGTGACCTTGCATATCCTGGGACATTGGACAGAGTGTCCCTGAACTCACAAACAAGGTTTCAGACCACAAGCTGGTAGAAGGTTCTTTTTAGGCCTGTCTGGCTGGTTTGTGCCTTCCATCTCTTCTTGGATCCCTTTAAATTTATATTTAAAGGGATGAATATGCTGCCCGAGACACACCAAGGTTATCATCAGCTTTTCTGCAGTCAAGGAGGTGGAAGTAAAGTCCCAAGTCCAAATGTGCAGTGGACAGCTACAGGCTGGAATAACTGGTCATGCATTCGAGTCCAGTTGGAATGATGCAAACAAAAGTCTGCAGGATGCTAGCAGCCCGTTGCTGACCAACAGGTTGGACAGCAGAGTTGGTCCGATCAGATCCACTGCAGTAGGGAGTTGGTCTGATCAGATCCACTGCAGTAGGGAGTTCCAGTGGTTCCAGGATGCTGAATTTTACTACTGAGCCCTCTATTGGTGACCAGCAGGAATTGCAATAACATTGATGGGACTTCACTCTGGTTTCCCTAGCACCGTCCTCCATCGGTGAGCAGTGAGCAGAAACCCCCTGCAGATTATTATGATAAATCTGTGCTACGGGGCAGTAAAACTCTTTCTTCATGTCCCATTAAAGCATCATGGGCTTCATTTAATTTAATGCTTGCTTGGAAGCAGCAAACAAGTTAGTGTGAAAATGTAACCTGTGACGAGCTGATTGGTGTGGAATAATTCAACCATTGATTCTACCATGGATGCATTAGACCAACGATGGTTTACCTTCTTGTATACCCTGTGGAGTCATTTGAAGTGTACATGTAATATGGCCCAGATGCCGTCAGATACACTGAACCCTGGAGGTTAAAAGCAGACGACAGGTCAGTGGAAGATAACGATGTTGAGAAAGCGAGGCGCGAAGCAGCCTGATGACTGAATCAGAGGCCACAGCTGTTGGACGCGTTGGACAAGGACACTTTACCTTCCTCTCTGATTCATGCTGTGGAAACACTGGCCGGCAACCTGCAGAGAGATCTCTGCTCACCTGGCTTCATGACTCATCCATTTGTCTTCACGCTGCTTCCAAGACCACAGGAAGCTAAGCTCGCTCTCTCTCTCTCTTGTTCTCTCTCTCTCTCTCTCTCGCTCAAGCTCTGTCACGGTTTTCCGTTTGGTCTCTAATCATTTCTCAGCCCAATGCTGACTTGGACCACTTCCTCTGTATATTTTCACATTTGTTGCAAGCACCCTAGTTTTCATAAGACCCTGACACACACACACACACACACACACACACACACAAACACACTTAGTAAAATGAAATCCCTTGTTTCCCTGTTAAAGTAAGTACATGGACTGGCACCATTATTTGGACTCAGATGTGTTTCATAAGGTGAGCATAAGAACATGAAGATGGAGACGGAGACTCCTGCTCACCGGCTTTCAGACTGCCGTGGGTGGACAGGCCTGTGATTACAGTCACTGGCGAAATGATTTGTATCACAGACTTACGTGAAGAATGCTTTCTGTTCTCCTCCCCTGGTGAGTGGAAAGCACAAGCCCAGCATTATCGCTTTGGATAAAGGCGTAATGTAATGCCTGTAATGTAATGTAACAAGCTGGGGGGGCTTTGTTTGTGTTCCAGGTGAATGAGATTTACCACGATGAGTCACTGGGGGACCATATCAATGTGGTCCTGGTGAGGATGATCATGCTCGGATATGCCAAGGTGGGTTTCAGAGGCTGTTCCTGGTTTGGAAAGTCTGGGAAATGAATCTGATCATTTCCAGGCCTTGTCTTGTCGTTACCTAAACATTATGGAAAACGATGAGGAAGAAAAAGATATATTGGCACACATATGATGACACATTTGATGTAGTTACAGCGTAGGCCTACTCTCATTTCATATATTTTACCATTTGTTGTTGGGAAGAATATTGTTCAACTTTTGAGTGATGTGGCCCAAATGACAGGCCCAATTGGCCAGCCACTATCATGTCAACACTGACCAAAATCTTCCAGTCACTATGTGAAAAGCGATAGCAAGAATAACACGTGTTGCTGTTGCCCATCCTCCACTGAAATCCTCTGCACAGCAATTTGTTGTGCTTCCTGGCAGAAAATTCTCCTAGGGGTGAATCATCAACCAAACCTCTCTAACTCCACCAGCAAAGAGAGAGAGAGAGAGACAGAGAGATAAAGAGAGAGAGATAAAGTTGAGAATATTTCCAGCACCAGCACTACTATTGCTAATTTCAGCAAAAGTGCAGCACCACTCCTCCATCCACATAGGGGAAACAGTACCAGTGCATTCTAGCTCCCACAATGCATTAGAGGCTGTTTTGAATGCTCTCATGCTCTTCCCTGTAGTCTCCGGTCTGCTATTAATGGTCTGCTGTTCTCTGTTTGCCATTACTGTGTTGAAATAGTAAATACTTTTTGGGAGGCGGCGAATTGGAGAGGTCATTTCCAAGACACTATAAATCAATTTTGGACAAATAACCATGTCATCGTGCAGGATCTCTAAAATACAGGCTGAGCATTCAGTCTGTGACAGTGTCATCATTTTGTCAACCAAGTGTGTTTTTTCCAGAGACTTATTTGGTAGAGATAATTGCCACAGAGGAAGAGATCATCATAGCCTTGCAGAGCTAATAGCCAAGACAAATGTGTCCAGATTGCAGGGGTCAAGATGCTGATAATAATTTACAATATTGATAGTGTATGTTTCATATACTGAGGATATACATTAAAAAGTACTGATGCATTCAGGGTTATTAGTTTATTAATGCATTAAATTTAGGTTGCTGGCATTATACTAACACCTGCACAGTCTAGGTTCATTGGTAGCGTTTTCTTTGCCTGGCCTAGTGAGGGTTTAATGGTGGCTATTTGCTCCTCATGCTTCCCCCTTCTCTCGCCTGTCAGTCCATTAGCCTCATCGAGCGAGGCAACCCGTCACGGAGCCTGGAGAATGTGTGCCGCTGGGCGTTTGTGCAGCAGAAAGCCGACTCCGATCACTCCGAACACCACGACCACGCAATCTTCCTCACTCGCCAGGGCTTCGGTCCCACCGGGATGCAGGGTAAGGGCCAAGACGATACGCTAGGGCGTCCATGGGTCACATGAGAGGTGGTTCATCCGGCTACAGCTACAGGTTATTCATGAAACAACAATAAGAGCGTTGCATCAGGCTAAATTTGCAGCCCGTTATTAGAACTGACTCTTCGGTTTACCATGGTATTAACTGTCACGAGGGACTCAGATTTTGAGTGATGATGATGCAGGTGAACGTTAATGAAGTTATTTTGCTAATCTAGTGCAGCATATTTAACAGATGCATTACTGATTGTCTGTGCCTATGTGAAGCTTCAGTGAGCTGCATTCAAGACATGATGAGTTGCAAAGACAAACAGACAATTTGTGCATTTTCTGGGCCTAAGTTGCTTGAGCTAAGAGCACAGAGTGTCTGTCTTATTCACTAGAAATAGCTCCTTCATTGCCAATTGCAAGCTCATTTGCAGCTGTAAGCCTAATGCACCAAGGCTGGTACCTTTGCACCCTGAAGCCCCTTCATAATTGGAGCGTTGACTTGCTGGCAACGACTCCCGTTTCTTGCAGAAATGGCAGCAGCCTCTCTGAATGGATGAATTCTTTATGACACTATGACACTGCACTGAAATCATTCGGGGAGTTTTGGGGTGTTAGTTGATTGGGTGCCATCTTGATGCCTCGCCAACACATTAATATTATATGGAGATATAATTTGCACATGCATGACCATGACAGGCACAAGGATGCTTTGACAAGAGTTATTAGCTGCACTTTCCACTCATTGCACAAGTGAAGAGCATGATGTTCTGATTTGGTCATTTTCATATTGTGTGATCCTGCATGTTTTCACAATTTTCCCAAAGAAACCAAAGAAGAAACACCCTGTGATACCTTGTAACCTAATTTGTTCAAAAATAAAGCATGTTCTTCATATTCAACATGCATTTCATCTATTTAAATCAACAAATCTTCATAATGGCAAAATGGTACACGATTATATTTCTAATTATATTGCTAATATTTTACAGTGTGCTTTTACACTGCAAAAAATCATTGAATCTAGTATTGAGTCTTAATCTTATTTTAAGTGAATAAATCCGCAAATGGAGTGAGATTCTTTCACTTGTTACCAAAGCAAATTAGGAATTTTCTTGAATCAAGGTTCATTTTCTTGATCTGTTTTATTATATAGTAAGTCCTGTAAGTAAATTGGCATTGGAAACAAGTGGAATTATCTCACCCCATTGTCATGTTTTCTGAAAATAATGTCATGGTCAATCATGGTCAAGATATTTGTCAAGGACACTGTAGGACACCAAATAAAATATATAAAGAAATCAATAAATAATGTGAGTATGTTTGACTAGTAAAGACTCACCGACACTAGTACCGAATCAGAGAAGCCACCTAATGCACAACATAAGGTATTGATTCAGTGAGCAGTGAGAGTGCAGAGCTGCCTTCACTGGCCATGACGAGGTACACTTGACCATCCCATTCATAATGATCTGGAATGCAAAACTGATTCTAGATCAGCAATACTGCTCGGAGACACTAAATGCCAGCACAGGACTCCAACTGTAGGGGCTGTTTAGGACCTCTCCTCATTTCCTACCATTATTGATGTAGATGTAGAGGAGGCTCAAGGCAATTTACACTGTCTGCCAGGTATTGATGGCTTGCCCTCCCGCTCCTTTTCTCCACAGCAGCCAACTGAAACAATACGAACAAACCAGCAAAAGACAGACGATCTGTGTGCACAGTTATGGTTGCATTCAGCTTAACTCTTGCCACTATGACCCATTGAACAGCAGCTATGTTTATTTTTCACCCATCTGTGAGGACACAGTATTGTGAGGACAATACTTCACATTATCTGACTCACTAGGGTTAGGTTGTAAGGGTTTACAGGGTTTCAAGTTCACACCCAGTTAAGCCCCCACCCCATCCGATGACTTTTGCAAACAATGCTAAATATTTCTCCATGTACAACACAATGCAATATTCCATTAAGAGTCTATCAGCAAAGATATAGCGTGGGTATCTGCTGAAGCAGAGCACGGCCAATCAGACCAGATCGGGAGGGGCTGTTGATTCACTGCAATCAACTTGTGATTCACCACAGGGAGGACAGATACAGACTGTCTCTAGGTTTGATGTTATAATAGCCCATAATTAAGATAGCAAGGCCTATGATCAGCACGAGCAAGAAAGGAGAGGTTGGGATCAACAACTGAGATGCTCTGGTCTTAGCTTACACTTAGGTTAGGCCCACAGGAGCTTCCATTAAAAGTGTAAAATGTGCTAAATTCAAGACCCTACAAGGACGTGAGACCAACAGATGTTGAAACCAGCAGTGGATTCAGGTCTGCAGCTTCAGTTTGTCAGTGAGCATTGGGTGAAAGAAAAACACTTCAAAACCCAAATTACTAAACTATAACCTGAAGGCTCCACTCCCCCTGACTGAAGGTCCTAAACAAAGCTTTTGGGAATGAAACTGGTCAGGTTGTGCCTCTTAACAGGAATCCACATTCTGAGTCTGAAGCAGCCAGTATGGAGCACCGTCCAAAACATGTACATGCATTCCTTGACCACTGGACTGCATGACCGAAAAGCATCCACCCCGACTTTACCTAGTGGTTAGTGAGGTCGTCCCAGAATAGAGGGTGGCCGCAAATGCCAAAGAATCCTTGAGCAAGACACTTCACCCTCCCTGTTTCAGGGGCGCCCCACAGCATGAAAAGAACATTTCTCCCTTGAAGGATCAAATAACGTGCAACAACCCACTGCATCCAGAAGAAGCCCATCTCAGGCTTATTAGACGAGAAATTGTGGTAGACTTAGGGAACCCATCCGCATTGTGTCCAAGGCTTTCTTATCTTCACTTCTCCTCCCTCCAGCTGTTCTCATATGTAAAGAATATGATATGATGCTTACTAGAATACAAGAATGACCCATGTGTTACCTCATCTGCCCATTACACTTCTGAATTGTAGCTTTTAGGATGCAAAAAGTATGTTCAATGATAAAAATGCTCATTACAATGACATAATGACATTATTGTGTGTTTCCATGGGAAGGTGAGGAGTCCTTGTATTTTCTCATTTCCATGTACTCCAGTATATTGGAGAACTGGCTTTCTGTCATCTGATGTAGAAAAAGCAGTGTTCCCTTTATTTGTTCCCAGTGGGTGGGCAGAAAAGAGTTTCCATCATTTCCGTCCTCAGCAGTTATTCCCCGAAGGAGAGAAAATGGCTTAGCTCATCACAAGTGATGTATGATGATAAAGGGCTTCTGTGTGGCAGAATCTATCAGGAGAAAGACAAAATTAGCTGATGCCTTTGGTCTGAAAATCAATCAACAAAGATTCCCACACAACCTATATCTGATTTCTTTGATGCCATGAAAAGCATCAGGAGATGATTGGCTTCATGGCCTCCTCTAGGACTTCACCAGGAAGAGGCTGAATTAGTTCAATGCGATCCGTGGGGAAATCAGTTCCTGCACTGAAGATTATTAGATTTTGATCAGTGTAGAGGCGCGCCATAAGCAAAATGACATAAAGCACTCCAGTGGAGCGTGACATGTTTTGAAATGAAGTCCTTTTTGCAGGCTGAAATAAACAATAATCACCAGAAACATTGAGAGGCTGATAGAAATGTGAAGGAACACCTGTTAGTAAAGATGCAGACCTGCAGATGCCAGTTGTGTCTTCCCAATAGCAAATCAAATCCATCAAATACCAGAGAAACAAATGAAAACCCAAATCCCTCTGGATCCCAGTGGATCTTTTGTGGAGATTGTACACTCGCAATCCTTAAACCTTCAGAAGCTGCCAAGGCAGGAAAGCATTTAATGAACCTCAGATACCAAGCTGTGAGATTTTTCTCTTTTCTTTGGTTTTAATCATTTTATATAGAGAGAAAGACGACTGCACAACTTAACTCACCTTGATGAAAATCTTTGCAAAGAAGTAAAAAGACAAAGAAAATGCAGGGGCATATGAATCATACTCACAGACAAAGTCAGTTTTGGCATGATAAATAGTTTTGATTTTGCAACAAAACTAGACAATAACTCCATGCAGACCAACATATGAGTGGAAGTGACAACCATCAAGTCAATCAGGTTTTCCCTTGATTGACTTGTTTATACTGTCGGCAGCAACAACTGGCTGTTATTCAGAACAAAATCGATTATCAAAAACAAATATCAGCTGTTGAATAGAGAAAGAAAGAAAGAAAGAAAGAAAGAAAGAAAGAAAGGGATTTCATTCAAATATTCTCCAAAATCTATGACATTTTTAGACAAAGGCAAAAACAAAAATTGACAAGTCCTTCGCCCGTCTCCAAGCCCTGAATGAGCAGACTAACAGTGATTCAGAAGAAAATGACAAATTCATTGGACCAAACCTTTTCAGAACGTTTGCAGCATGTAGAGATCCTCGCTGCTTGTCCCCTATTTGCCTCCTCTGAGACAGGACTAACTTTTCAGAGGGCATGTTTTACCCCTGTGATCTTATTTTTAGGGCAGTTTGAACTATTAGATAATGCATTTATACTGCATGTTCCAAAATAAACCCTCAAGTTATACCACTAAGGTTTGTTAATGATATATCACAATGTATGCCACACTCTTCTTCCCAACCAGTCTGTCTTCCACCCCGAGTGTTGAGTTTTTTTACAATATTGTTGGTTTATGTTTTGTTGAGGCAGTGGTTTGTGTCAGGATGGCATTTTCTCCTGCTGCTGGCTGCGTGATGCCAACATTTTCTACTGCTTCAGGCTGCGCACTGGGAAGAATCCCCTGGTCCTACAAATCACCTCGGCTGGCCCACAGGGGACAGCGGTTACATTCACACATCAAAATGACACCACAACCAATAAAATGCAAGCAGGCTGAAATGCAAAAAATGTACTCCTAATTATCGGGATCTATGTTTTTTTGGCATTTTATGAACTTTAATGGTCACTTTTGCCTCAAGCCCCTGTTAATTTCCGAGGCTGGTCTGAGGTGAGGGTTGAAATGTCTCCAGCAGTTTCAATTTCTTTGCAACCCGAGGGAGAGACACAACCTTTGGACGCTGTTCATCTGGAGTCCTGCCCTTCCATTTGTTTACATGCTGAGGTCACCTGATTAAAAGTAAAGAAAAGAAATGGAATGATCCAATAAGACAGCTTGGATTTTCTACCACTGGCTCGCTGGCGTTTCTGGGGATTGTGCAGGGATGTCTTGGAGAGAGGCTGCAGAGCCGGAGACAGCTGAGAAATCCAATGCATCATTAAAACTTACCTTTTCTTTTCTCCCTCCCTCCATCCCGTTCTCTCTCTGGGGAGTCTGTTTCACCCACCATTATAAACAAATCAGACCATCATATCATTCAGACAGTTTTGAACAGTTTCAGTTTTGCAATAGCACCTAATCATTTTAGTGCACGGCTTATTGACAATGAATGTTTGAGTTGTAGTGACCGCCAAGGTCTGTCGTATGAGAGGACATTTGCTCGGCTTGTTTTTTAGTCAGAAAGATGTTTTTTTCTTCAGTCCCTCGGCGTCTCACCCTCTCTATCTAACTATCTTGCAGCAGCTATCTTGTTTCTGTTCTCTCACTCATTTTCTCACCTCCTGATCCTTTTCTTCACCTTTTTGTCATTCTCTCATTACCTTCCTACTTCCTACTGTTCCTCTCATGTCGCTGGGATGAGGTGGAAGAGGTCACAGTGAGATCTCATCTCCGTGCATGATGCATTGTGAACAAGGGTCCTCCAAGTATTGACATGCATGGTGGTAACAAGCTTTGGCAGCGTGGCAGTGAGATCATCGGAAATTTCTTTGTTACAGCAGCCAAGACAGAAAAATACTAAGAATAAAAATAGGAATAAGAAAAATAAAGAATAAAAATATATAAAGCTGTGCAAAAGTACAAAAATGCACATGTACACTGCAAAAGTAAAAATATTGTATATATATGTATATATTTTCACAAATATATGTGAAAAAACAAAAAAAGACATCATGTGAATACGTTGGGGAGAAATAGAAAGGTAAAAGTAATAATAAGGTAATGATAAGTAATAATAACCAAGAGATCACTATGTACAGCGCTTCCCACCTTTCCCAGCGGGGCGCCCCCCCATGACTCCCCCCCATGACTCCCTTGCTGCCTTGTATTATCTATTTCCTGTTGTTCTGCTGGAACTCCTTCATATCCATACTCACAATGCACATTCACAGTAAACAAACACACCCAACGACGTCGCTCTTGTTTTAATTGTATTTGTGTGTTTCTCTATAATGTGCTTTGTGGAGAACCTGTTAGATTACATGTGCTTTATAAATGATTTGATTTGATTGTCTGATCTCCTTTTCCCTCCTCGTCTGCTGCCTCCTCCAGGTTACGCTCCAGTAACAGGAATGTGCCACCCAGTCCGGAGCTGCACCCTCAACCATGAAGATGGCTTCTCCTCTGCCTTTGTTGTAGCCCATGAGACTGGACATGTGTAGGTTCTTGTGTGTGTGTGTGTGTGTGTGTGTGTGTGTTTGCATGTCCTCTGTATTGGAGTGCAG
>OOFE01050014.1:6301-27801 GCA_900323365.1 Monocentris japonica
TGTTAATGGTTGTACAGGAGAGAGCAGATCGCTGCCTGAGAGTGTGTGTGTGTGTGTGTGTGTGTGTGTGTGTGTGTGTTTGTCTTGCCAGACACTTTAACAGCCTCAAATATGGACAAATATTCTTTAACCTTTATTTCACAAGACACACAGACACACTGGGAGCTGACCAGTACAACCAGTCTCTACTGGTTCCACTGGGAGCTGACCAGAACGACCACAGTCTCTACTGGTTCCACTGGGAGCTGACCAGAACGACCACAGTCTCTACTGGTTCCACTGGGGGCTGACCAGAACGACCACAGTCTCTACTGATTCCACTGGGGGCTGACCAGTACAAACACAGTCTCTACTGGTTCCTCTGGGAGCTGACCGGTACAACCAGCCTACTGTCAGTCCAATGGCGTAGTGCCTGGCTCAAGGGCACCTTCCCTCCCTCTCTCTCTCAGTTCAATTCAATTGAAAGGTGCTTTATTGACATGCCATGGTAGTTCCATATATTACCAGAAGAGCAGAAGATGACAAAACGAAAGAAAAACAAACAAAGAACAGATTATGAGACCGTTTGATTCATTCAGCCCTTTTCTCTGAACGTGGTAACAGTTCATCACATTCTGAAGCTGAGGTTCTCCACAGAAATAAGGAACCTTTTGTGGACTGGGTACATCTTTTCAAAATAGGTAGCCCTTATTTCTTTATTCCTCTAAATACTGGTCTATACTCTCTCTCTCTCTCTCTCTCTCTCTCTCTCTCTCTTGCTCTCTCTCTCTCTCTTTATCTCATTGTCTCTCTACCATCTCTGACTCTTTCCATTATATACTGTCTAATAAAGCAAAAATATGTATTGTAAAAGAAGATAGTCTTTGAGAGAGAAAGAGAGAGAGTGTGTGTGTGTGTGTGTGTGTGTGTGTGTTGACCCAGATGTCTATCTAATAAAGCAGAAATGCCATCAAAGAAACAACAAGTTCTCCCAGAATGCCCCGAGGAGGTCAATTTACCAATCCCTCTCCTGGAACTGTTTTTAGTTGCCAGGGCATCTTGGAAACGGGCGCAGGCTACAGTTCCCCGAGGTCAGGAGGATCACATCAGACTGGGGAGCCACGCTCAAACCAAGGACTAGGGCTTTTTGAACTACTGGAGAGCCGCCAAGCCGAGGTTCTCACCAACGGGCCTTTGAGCCAGGCAGCGATGCCTCGTGGAAATCATTAGCAGGGATCATTGTCCTCCTCTCATCTCAGCCAATTTCTGGCTGTTGTCTCAGCTGGGGAGGAGACGCAGACCGAGAGGCTTCCTGTGGCTCGACGGATCTGAATGTGACCCGTAGATCTGGGTGTTCCTCTAGATCTCTGTCCTCTCCTCTTTCTGATCTCCTCAACAGTGATCAACCTCTACCAGGTCATGAAGCTTCTCCATCTGCTGTTCTCAACACCCGGTGTCAGGTAGGTCTTTCCTGGGAGAAACCCTCTGGAGACAGGAAGTGATGCGTTTTACGTTTCAACAGAAGAAGAACTGGGTAGTTAGCATGAGCAGCGATAGCCACCATGGCTGAACAGACAAAGAAAAGAGCGCCACCTACAGGAACATGCGACAAGACGTACCAGAGTAATAGATTAAGAAATGTGTGGTTGGATGAGGAAGAGAAGAGAGTGTTGTGTGCTTTATGTGTTATAACTGTTTGGTGATGTTTTATGTAACGTTGTGCCGCGAGAGAGCAATAAAGTTACGGAAAGTCAAACTCTTCCTCCCTCTCTTCCCATTTCTCTCTCTCCTATGACAGGTTTGTCAGGAGGGGTTTCATCCCCCCTAATGACCATAAAAGATGGATGAAAAACACCTTCACTACTTTTCTTGAAAGTGACTCCCCTCTTTCCTCCTCTTTCCTCCCTTCCTCTCATTACTCTCTCTCCTCCTTTCTCCTCCTCTCTTCTCCTGTAGCCCTAACAAGTCCTGACAGCTCAGTTGGTGAAGGGATGAGGTCTCCCTCTCCATACAAGCACAGGAGAGGAGGAGGGAGGTGGAGAGAGGAAAAGAAGAAGGGATGGAGGGTGAGGAAGAGTAGGGGGTGGTAGGGAAAGAAGGAGGAGTGAAGGAGGGAAGCGCAGAAGGTGGGAAGGAAGGAGGAGTGAAGATGGGAAAAAGATGCGATAGAAAAGGAGTGAGGGAAGGAAGGAAAATAGAGGCAAGGGAAGGAGTGAGGGAGAAAAGGAGGGATGGAGGGAGGAGAGGAGAGAGATAAGGATGGAAACTAGGAAGGAAGGAGGGAGGGATGCAAGGAGAGAGGGCTGGAAGGAGGGAAGGGTGGATAGAGAGTGGGAAAGAAGTAGATAGGGATGGGTAGACCAATACAGCATCATTCCTTCTTCCAATGACGTCATTTTGAAATGTTCTTTTCGCTCTTTTGGGAGCTGGATTTGAACCTGTGATGTGATAAGTACAGAGCGTGCCACCAGGACATGCAAGCAACTTGGTGGCTTGTAATGCCATTTGACAGTTATAGTTTCATAGTTTCTGATGCTGGCAGCATCGATCTGTTAAAACCTGAAATCAGCCCCTCACACACAAACCTGGTGGCTTGTAATGCCATTTGACAGTTTGAGTGCTACAACGTTCATGAATCATTGAATAAAGAACTCCATGCCACGCTGTTCACTGCTCAAATTGCCAGGTTTTTTCAGGCATTGTTTTGCTGTAGTTACAGTTCACCCCAAGGTGCAAATTCTGACAGTATCTTCTCACCCCATGTCAGTGGAAACTCTGTTGAAGTTCCTAAGGCTACCAAACATACAGCAAGTCAGCTACCGCAGTTCCACCCCCGTTTTCTCCCAGTCATTGAAGTGAATAGGACATTGCCCAGGCTTTCCTCAGGGGGAGGGGAACTACTGACCTCCACTTGGGAGATTCTCAGAAGGAACTTTTTGAGGAACTCCTTAACCCAACAGACACACTCTTCATTCAGAAGGTAACACTGGAAGATAGTGGCCCCTCAGAAATCTCCTCAGTGGTCAAGGTACCATCCTGAGCAGTATCCATCCTGAATAGATATTTGGCATATCTCTTCAATGCCACTTGGATTTCGAGAGCAGTGCCTTTGGATTGGCAGACAGGGGTGCTGATCATCATCTTCAAAAAACCCGGCTCAGCCTCCTTGGGAAAGCCTATGCAGAGGTGTTGGAACGGAGCCTCTGGACGATGACGATAAAGCTAATTGAGGGGTCATGAGATCTTCGTAATCCTGTCTACATGTGTTTTGTGAATTTCAAAAAGGCCTCTAAATGTGTTCCTCAAGGTATCCTGTGATCACTGCTGCGAGAATATGGGGTGCCTAAACACTGTGAGTGAAAGCTGTTCACATTCTTGGCATTAAGTCAAGCTCATTCAAGATGAGCATTGGACTCCAACAAGGATCCGCCTTATCCCCTCTCCTGTGAATAGTCATGGACAACATATCACTGTGACGCCGATGTCTGGAGTTTGGGACGTGACATTAGGGTCGCATTTCTGCTGTTTGTGGATGATGTCGTCCTTTTGGGTTCATCAAACTGTGGTCTCTGATGTGCACTGGAGTGGTTTGCTGCCAAGTGTGATTTGGATGAGGATGAGTTCCCATCCAGGTGAGGGGTGAGCAGCTGCCCCAAGTAGAGGAGTTAAGGTATCTTGGGCTCTAATTCAAAAGGATTGTGAGATTGACTGCCAAGTACATGCAGAAGCTGCATCAGTGCAGGTGTTGTACCGGACCATGGTTGTGAAGACAGAGCTGAGCCACAAAGCAAAGCTCAAGATTTACGGCTCGATCTTTGTTCCCACCCTCACCTATAGTCACAAGCCCTGGGTAGTGACTGAAAGACTGAGATTGTGGATGCAAGTGGTAGAAATGAGGTTTGTCCACAGGGTGTCTGATCTCCATGACAGGGTGAGGAGTCCAGCGGTCTTGGAGGACCTCAGAGTTGAGCCGCTGCTCAATTGAGAGGAGCCAGTTGAGGAGGGGCAGACTCCTGGTGAAGCCCTCACCATGCACCTTTTGAGGAGACTGGAGGGACTACATCTCCCAGCATGCTTGGGAGAGCTTGGGGATCCCCCAGGAGGAGCTGGAAGAAGTGGCTGGAGAAAAGGATGCCTGAGATGCTGCCCTGTTGCCACTGCAACCCTGACCTGAATAGGAAAATGGGTGGATGGTCCTTTATGATCTCACTGTAAAAAGTGTCTCTGTGAGTAAATGTGAGTGACTGGCCTGTTTAAATACCTGTCTGTCTTTCTACCTGTCTGTCTTTCTACCTGTCTGTCTTTCCACCTGCCTGTCTTTCTACCTAGATGTTTACCAGCCTGGCTATTCTTCTTACAACCCCGGTGTGTGGGTGGGCACATCTCAGTTCCCATCAGAGACCATTTAGTGGTCAAACACACAATTTGTATCTCGCTCACTCTCTCTTTTATCTCTCTCTCTCTCTCTCTTTCTCACACACACACACACACACCTGCCTCTGAGTCAGTGATGTATCAGTCTTAGTGGGTATTCCTGTTAAACAGTGCTTCCCCTGACAGGCTTACAGGCTGCATGCTTGCTGAAATGCTGCAGCACTTTTGTTCGGTCCCCAGGAGGGAAAAAAGTCAAGTTTTATTTTCTTTAGCTGTCAGCAGTTACATGATATGATTTGGTAACAGGCTGTTTGAGAGGCGTTAGAGTTTTTATTTGGTTTAATTGGTTTTCTTTGGTTTATGACCTTTAGGATTTTTCATATGTTTGTTTGTTTTTCCCCCTGAAGTTTCCTCTTAGAGATTGATTTGACTGTATAATGTTCCAGAAAGAATTGCTTTCAGTACTTATACAGGATAGATGAAGGATAAATGCACAACGGAGAACTTCTACTGACAATCTGCAATCAAGTTCCTTTGTCTCCACAATGCATGGAACATGTAGTGAAGTGAACAGTTTACTCTACAGACGGTACCAGTCTTATTTTAATGAAATATATTCAGTACATGATATCACACATGCATAGTGCATGTACATATTATAGCACACCAATGGTCTTCATTAAAGGCAATTTACACTCATTGACAAAACACAAACATATATACAAGCTGCATCCCCCCCACACACTCTGAGCCTGGGGCCGGTGAGGATGTTTTATTAATAGGTGATCCATTATGGATTCACAAGCTGAGGTTGTCTATGAAATCTCATCAGCAGCAGGCAGAGAATTCCCCCTTACTAAGGTAAAGGGGAATTTAAGTATCACTGTGTGTTTTTTTAGGGTTAAGGGTTGTTTTTTTTGGCATTTTGCCTTTACTTTATAGTCAGGAGAGACCAGGTAAGAGGAGGGAGAGGTCCCAGGCTGGATTTGAACCCAGGACATCACAGTTACGTGGTATGTGCCTTAGACCACTGAGCCACCAGGACTTGTCATGGCATGTATGATTTTAACATCAATAAATCATGACTACTTGACATTTGTATGATTACTGTAAACAAACAAGACCATTGCTTTACGGCACAAAACAGGAAGAGGGCGCTGTTCTTCCAGCGCTTCCAGAAACACAAGCACTGATGTGAGATAGAGGCTACCCATCGTCTCCACCTTGTTCTCATGTGTTCACTGTAATAAACCAAGGTAGTAATGTTCACTTGACAACTGTATATACATGCTACACGTAGCATGGTGAGGCGGGAAAACATCAGTTAGCTGGAGCTGCTTTAGAGTTACAGTTACATGTAGTTTGGTAGTAGGATTACAAGTACTGTCATTTAGATTCACCTCTAGTTTGACTACATATATATCAGTAGCTTGATTACACGTACGTGTAGTTAGAGTACATTGAATAGCACACCGATACCATTTACCTTGTAGTTTCATTACATTTACCAATAGTTTAACTCTATTTCCCTACAGTTTGAAAGTGTCATTTCAAATCCAGCATACCTCAGGTAGGAACAACATTCAGATATACTGCAGTGAGTTGGTTTCATTGAACACTAAAGCTGTAATAGCAGAGGGGCAAAAACAACATTCATCTGAAAAGTTACAAACATATATATAGTTTTCCTTTGAATTTGATCATTTGAAACACATCTTTCTGTTACATGTTTGATCCTTAGGACCAATACAAGTATATATGTGTACATAAATACAATATGTATTGTCTCCCGTCTATATGTAGAGGTCTGTTGTCCTGTACCATGTGTGTCAGTATGTACTCTGCACCAATGTCACCAAGGCTGATTCCTGTACATTTATTGCACTTGGTGATTAAACTGATTCAGGTTCAGATTCCAGCAGTAACACATGAGAGGCAGAACTGCAGGAGGCCACATGCATCTGTCCTGTTCTGTTAACTAAGTAATAGTAGTAATGGTATCCTCATGCCTTGAGTTTATGGTGTTTACATTTTATTGTATATTTTTAGGTTTTTAGAAACTTTTTGTGCACATTTTTGTCTCCGTGTTTTATCATATTTAATCATCAGAACTAAACTAACAAAAGTAACAAAACAAAACTGAACTGAAGTAGTTAGGATAGGATTTTCACATTTAGGTTGTGGTTGAGGTTCAATGATGTTGGACAATGTGCATTTTGTTGGCAAGACATTTTTCTGTTTCTTTAGATGAATGCAGTCAGAATCAGTTAAGACATCAAGTATATTATCAGTTGACCTTGTAGCAGCATTTCTATGACTGCTGTTCTAAAACACACATTTGCCATAAATGTTAAATGGGTTATTTATTTTATACACATACAATATTTACACATATTCTGTAGAGTGCATGTACAAGCACATTTCCTGACCTATACACTTCAGAGGCACATCATGTAGTAGATTGAATCAAATCAAATCAAACATCTTACTTGTGCTATTGTTGCGTTGTTGTGTAGATATGATTCCTCAATAGACCGTTGATGTTTGGATCTCAACCTGACGGTGGGCGGGCTTCACCAAGTATCTCTTCAAGTATCTCTTGAAATGTTCGCTTCACGATATCCTTTGGGAAACACACGTGAAATCTTCTAGAACTGTGCTGGAATTTTCAAGATCAATTGCTATCTGGAAACCCACCCCTGAACTAAACAAAGCTCAACAGAGCTGAGCAAAATAAAACTACACTAAACTAAAAACAAAAGGAGAACTGAAGTCAACTAAAGAGCTAAACTGAACTGTACAAAACTGACCAAAATCTGATCTGAACTGCAATGTGTACCCTTTTCTCTCTATTGTCACAGTAGATATGACGAGAATCATCTTAACTCTTTTGACAGCAACTCTATTTCCATTCCAAGTGTTCTGTCCTGAAATAACTTCTTCTTAAAAAAAACACTTGGTTAACGGTCGCTTTGTTCTGACCGATTGTGGGCAGAGCCAGAGGCTCAGATCTATGTAGCGGTCTGCAGCTACATAGTTGTGAACAGTTAAACCAAGTATTTGGTGGTTTGGCGGTATTTGGCACTGCCTCTCATAATGTTGCATCATGTTAAGGAGTTATCAAAGCTAGCTAGCGAGCGCTAATTAGGTAGCATTAATTGAAAAAGAAAACAATCAAATGACTTCAGAGTTTACCATCGACCCCAACGATGGATGCCTCTGTCCTCCCAGCATCGTCTTCCAGACGTTTCTTCCTGTAGTCTCAAAGTTAGACAACTGGGAAGCTTTGTCAATCAATTTCGTCCATTATGCCGGTGAACTATTGTCCATGAAATCGAACAAATCACTGGTCACCCAAGTTGTGAGGCCAAGTTGAGCAATAGGGTGAACAGAACAACAGCATTCAAACCTACAGCATCAGCAGTGCGTTGAGTGGCGTGCGTTCCCCTTCCATCCCTTCTCCTCCCCATCTATGATTTACACTCATAGGAAGTGATTATGAGCGCTGGGGGTTGTAAGCCAGTCTCTAGTCACCCCCCCACTCTGCATGGGTACAATAGCGCTGTGTGGGCACAATGCAGCCATCACTTATTCATTCTCTCACCATCCTGCATGGAAAACAGGAGGTCGCGGATTAGAAGCATCATTATTTCATGAGCCTGGCTGCTTTAGAGAGTTTAATGTACAGAAATAATGTATGTTAGACCTGAAGGCAACAGCGGCTGTAAACAGGCTGCTGGTCTGGCGCGGCAGACCGCTCCCACTGAACAGCCAACGCATCAAGGCTTTAGACGAGGGGACTCTATGAAAGAAGACAAGATGCGTCGCGGCGAGCGTTACCGGAGACAAACTGTAAAATCTGAAGCTGTTTGCATTGTGGGATGGGAAGACCAGACCTCAGTTTTTGTTGTTTTTGTTATTTATTTAAAATATATCAAAGGCACTTGGTCTCGGTGGTGTAGGCTCAAACTAGTTTTGTCAGTAGTAGTACTAGTATGTACAGACATGATGTGCTACTGTATGGGCTGTATTTGGATAGCATGACATCCGACCCAACAGCTGAGTCTCTCGTCACGAGGGAGTGAAAGGGGCGAACCTCATACTACTCAACCAAGTAGTAGAAAATACCAGATGCTTGTTTTGTCCGATCAAGTGGCCCGGCAGACCTGCCGGTGTTTGTTTACTGTGTGTTCATAGTAAATTTTGATTGATAAGTGGTTCAATTCCTGAACCTATTTTTGGGATGTGACCAGAGCAGATCAACAGTCTTCTGCTGCTGTGAAGGGAAGCAACTCATCCTGATGCTGACTACCGCTAGCTGCTAAAAGATAACCAGAATAAACTCTAGTGAAGGTTATTTCTTACCGTACCAGCAGTGGTCTGTTCTGGTCACATCCCAAAAATATGTTAAGAGATGACGCATTAATAAATCTAAATTTACTATTAAAACTATTAAAGCACCCAAAATATTAGCTAGTAAACCAAATAACAAATTACAGTTGGTGTTGTTGCCAAGGTAGAGCGTGTGTTGCTGGCTTTACACTTCGTCTCACGTATCTGAAATATATAGGATAACTGTAACATATATTTTAACATGAACACTTACACACATCAAAACATGACTTATGTCCCACGTATTTTGAAAGACATACGCTGTCAATTATGTGGTCAAATACATTTTTAGTTAAATTCATCAAATGTTCAAAATTAATCTTTCTGCATTTTTTATTTCGACATTTGCAGACATATACATAACATATATATATATATGTGTTTTACATCCAAAATCCATGGAAGATTAATGTTGAGGAGCCAATTAAAACACTCCCACTTAGTCTGTTGTGTAGAAACCCTGACCTCTGACCTCTGACCTGATATATTACACTTTTCAAAACAAAGTTACAAAGTGCTTCACAAACAAGGACAATTAAAACGAGCAAATAGATGAATGAAACAAAAAGAACAAAAAGTATTAGTAAAAGAAAGAGCCATGAGGATGAGACCAATGGAAGAACAGACAGGGCAACAAGGTTTCTAGAAAGGCCTTCTGACAAAAACAACAGTAATGATCCATTCAGCATCCTGAACTCCACAGTGAGCCTGACCACCAGCGCCTTTCTGCTGGGCAATTAGTTTCCAGCTATCAGGAGTCAAATCTTTCAGAAACACGTCTGTTTCCGTCTTCATCCTCCAAATCTCTTCTCGTTCTTCCTGTGACTCCAATCACCGAGAGATGTTATCGCACGACGGTCGGTGAAGTAATCACCTCAGCCCATCGCCAGGCGAGCGGCGCGTGGATTCGGATTAGAGCGTTTGATGTTGCTCGCGTGCCGCCGCAGATAAACCCCTGCCGTCTTACTGTATGTGCCACTTCCTGCTGCATCAGCGAATTTCATGGCTTTCTAATTAGAGTCTTAAGGAGCTGAAGAGGGAGAGTCTGAAGAGAAGACTGGACTGGTTAACACTGACTTCACTACTACTACTAGTACTACTGTTACTACTACCACTACTAGTACTAGTTCATTTCATAACTATTGTATCTCAGTTTTAGAAGTTGGAAAAGTGCACGTTGTTATCTGCGTGTCTCTGCTCCATACGACGCTGGGCTGCCAAAAGAATTAATGTCAAATTTTCTCAAATTTACGATTATTTTTTATGTCTTATATTTTTATGTCTTATATTAAAGTTTTTATTGCTTTTCTCTCCAACAGGCAGCGCAGTGAGTCACACAACAGGAAAAGAAAAGAATCATAACTTCCATAATCCCTTGAGATATTTCCTCACGCTAATGTTGAGAAATTGTTGGTGTTTTAAAGCTCAAAATGAACATTGTTTAAGCAAGCCATTATGTATTGAGGTAATGTAAGTTAAAGTGATGAGTTCCCATAGGAAGAAAAATCCAACCAGAGATCTCATATTCAGGCCTGTTATTTCTCCGAGGCGCAAATGAGCTTTTAACACTCAGATGAGACTAAAGGCATTTAGTTTCTCCTGTTTCTCCAATTCAACTCAACCACATATCATCTCATGCTGATCTCACTCTGATCACAACAGATCTCCAAATGATCTCAAACAAGTGTCATTTAACTGATAATGTCTCCACGCATGAGACCTTGATTAGATTAGAGAAAGACCTCAAAGAAAACTCAGTATTTTCCTGTTGAAGACATGGAGGCAGCAGCCAATAGTAGGGCCTGATTCTATATGTCACATGGTAGCATCTTCACATTGACCTCATAAAGTCTCAAGAATGAGCTCCCTCTGTTGTCTCCTCATTGCTCCTGAGGGGTTTTAGCAGAAACATTTCAGATGAAGGTGATCACAGAAGGATTCAGAATTCAGATCTTCCCTGGAGAAAAGACTCTGAGTAGTTTTTCCTCTGGGTTGTCATCCAGTAACGTGATGTTAAGACGTCAGGGAATAGATGTATCTGTCACTTCTCTACAGTATTGGGCCATCTGTGACCAGAGATTGTTGACCTCTGAGCATTCCCACCTTGTACATGGACGTCCCAAAAGCTTTACGGTGACATCATCATCATCTCAAAGGGGTGCAGGGATGGCTTCGCTCCATGGGGTCAAATAAAACCAATGAATGAATTGATGACTGAGATTCTTTTCAGATTCTATGTGTTGTTGGCAGTGTTCAAGGTTCCATACAGCAATAATTCCCATTGGTGGCTTCTTGAAGACATGTATCTTGTTGTATAGACGGTGTTGAGAGGATGGATAGGAAGTGATTGATCTCATTGACGGCTGATTTCCGAAGCTTGGCACTTTTGTCAGGGTAAATGCTGATCTTCTGCTTGTGGTTTATTTCCCTACGAAACTCAGCAGTCTGGTTCGGTGTGGTCCACGCTGAACAGTTCATAAAGCAAATCATCGGCATATTTCCTGCTATGATTCCTCTGTTTTTTCTCTGGAAGAAATTTCTATTCAGAAAACAGATTGTTGTATTAATTTCCAGATGTCATTAGCAGCCAGTTCCACCGATTCTACCTTACGTTTTTCATGTCTGCATCACGCTTCTGAGTCTCCTCAGTTGTTCATGAATTGGTTGAAGTTTCACATTAAAAGCAGTTGAGATTTCTGATCGTTTTGCTCAATGTTTCGGGATCCATTTGCAAGCCCCGTAGACTGTTTGACTATTCCCTGCAACCCCCACACTCCACATGGCGACACAATCAGCGTTCAGAAATGCGAATGATGCCACACTGAAAATCTGTCAGATAAGAGTGACTTGTTGGGCCCAGATATCAATACTTGCAGCAAAATGTGGTGGCCAAAATTGATCTTTTGGATAAATTAATTGGACAAAAAGGAGCTCTGAGAAATGCAAGTGAGGCGTCTTCACCGGAAGTCATCCATTTGTCTTCTATTCAGTCCGCCTACACCGCCATTACCCTTTTTGTTGAGAGTAGATAAATTAACTCGACAGAAATGTGGATTAGAGAGGCCGATAATTTTTCTCTCATTGTTTTGTCTCGGTAAATAGGTCGACTAGAACGTGAATAGGAGGGGATTATCAATGTCCCCATTATCTGTTGTGTGGGCAGTTTGTGTAGGAGGGCAGCCATTTTGTGGTAGAACACTGCCTCTTAATATGAAGAATTCTAGCAGCACTATAAGACATTTTAGAAGGACACAAACAACACAGTAAAACTATGAAATATTCTAGAAATATTATTGTGATATTATGGGAGATTGTAAAAATACCATAAAGTACTATAAGGTCACTATAAACCCACTATACTCGGACAGCTCAGTCGGTAGAGTGTGAGACTCTCAATCTCAAGGTTGTGGGTTTGATCGCCACATAGTGGGTCACTAGGCTGTTTGTTTGTTATGGTACATCTGGTAAATGTGCACAACTACTTAATGTGAATGGAGTGTCTCTCACAGTCCTACTGATTGCACATTGCTAACACGTTGATGCACATTGTATCGCTGTCCAACACCACAGTTATGCCTCTGAGGGTCTTTTGATGAATTTAATCACATTAGGATATCAGCCTGAGTTATGTTGCACTAGATTCTTTAAAATCAGAAACAAGCATTTCTTGGCTCCACATCTTTTTACACCTGGATGGAAAGGAGTTGTGTAGGCTAGTGCATCAACTATTGGGCTAAAATCTGAAATCAATCAGACATCAATTTATTGGCCAAACCACATTTACGTTGAATACATGGCCTGTCAACACAACTGATCTGCCCACCAGAAGTAAAGACACACCAATGACACCAGCTTGGCCTCAGATGCCTCCATCACTGTGTTGCAGGTCAGCTGGGAGGAGATGAATGAAAACTCATTATTGCTGGTCTGGCTTTGCCAATTTTCTGATGTTGTAGTTACATGAACGAATCTTCCAGCCTCACAGATCTCAGGTTACTACAGAAGCCAATCTGAAGAGGTATTTTGGCCATGTGGTATGCCGTAGCCAGTAAAACATAGTGAGCTTCACGCTACTGTGACTAGTGTTTTCCACTCACATTAACCTGGTAAATGTGTACATTTACCCATATACATTTACCATTTTCCCACATTCATGATACATATATACTGCATGGAGAGACAGAGGGACTTGCCAATAGCCTTTAGTTAGGTTGAGGGTGGATATGAAGTGGGACTTATCCAGGCGTTCAGTGAGATCATCCTCTCAGGGTATGGTCTAGCTGTCGATTTTGGAGACCTTATTAAGAATCCGTTCGTCATTGCAGAACCGGGGGCAAGGTCAGACCGGCCTGGTCAGACCGCGGCACCATTCCAACAGGGCTGCACGACTCCTCTGTCAGGCCCATTTGCCTCATCTGCTCCACCTCCACCCTGATGGCCTGGTGGCGGGCTTCGAGGATCTGGTAGGGTAGGTGCTTCACCACCACACCATGGGGAGTGTGGATCTCATTTTGGTAGGTCCTGCAAAGGGTTGATGAGGAGACGTCCCTAAACTGGTCGATGAGCTCCTTCAGATCTTGGTGCTGATGGAGAGTGAGCTGTTGGACTGAGCAAGGTGGATTTCTCCAGCAGGGTTGAGAGCAGGGTTGAGGGTGTCAGTGAGGTGACGTTGAGGTGGAGGGCAGAGAGTGTGTCTAGCTGTCATCATGGTAGAGAGGCAGCCAGCCTTCATCTGCAGAGAGAAAATAGCATGAGGCCAGGGAACAAGCTTGACCCACTCAAGAGAGGCCGCCTCAACCACAGAGGCAGGTCAGTGGCCACTGTGGTTGAGGTGGCCTCTCTTATGGAGCTGCTGACAAGATGGATCGACATCAGGAGCCATGGTGGGCGAGCTCCAGTTGTGGTCCGCTGTCTCCCTGATGTCTTCTCCCTCTGTGTTTGCTGCATAATCTCCTATTGCTTCACTGTAATGTCCCTATAGTATTACTGTAGGTCCTGGGAGCATCTCAAACCAGGGACCCTTTGGTTTCCCAGCCCATGGTCTAGATCTGGTACCAGATCTGTTCAGCCTACCAAATGTGTTCAGGTCCTTTGATTCCTGGAGGCCAACGGTTTGCCTGATCTAAATACGCCGGTTAAATTCAGGGAACAAAGACTAATATTGTGCTCATGAAAGGCATTAAGTGTTGCTGTAGCTTTCATGACTGATACTTTATGCTACTTGTACATATCATATATTTCATTTTATGAAAACTCAGCCTAATAGGTCCTGTATATGTTGGGCTGAGTGGCCCCGACACTAACTGATGCTCAGATGAAGAAATGGATGATTAGGGGACAATGGGCAGAACAAGAACAACCCAACTGACTCGATAGCTTGGAGTAAAATGTGTAATTGCCTTTTTGGTGCAGGAGTGTATCAAAATGACTAATTATGTAACTGATAATACTTTGAATCTGCAAGCAATTTATAAGCGATGGTCTGGCCTGGATGATACAGCTACACATTCTTCACATGGCCTGCATTTATGAAGCCTTCACCTGATGTAGGCCACGTCCTGTTAATATGGAACCCTTGAGGATAGATGCCACATGTGGACATCTACGACTAGACCAGTTCTGTATTGTCTTTAATCTGGCAAATTGTTGGACTACTAACCCTCAAATGTGTCAATCAAGGTTTTACAACAATCAAAAGGGGACACGTCATTTTCAGGCGGAGGAATCAACCTGAGCACGAACAGATCTGGTACCGATAGCAGTCCATGGGCTGGGAAAGCAAAGGGTCCTTGGTTTGAGACGCTCCCAGGTCCCTGGTTTCCCCCATTCCCTACTGTAATACTATAGGGACATTGTAGTGAAGCAATAGGAGATGAAATACCCTAAAGTACTATAACATTACCATTGTTGACACAATACATTCCCCTATGGGATTATTAGGTGAGCAATGGTCACAGAGACACTATAGGAATACTACAGGAATATTATTGCAATACCAAGAGATAAAAATGGCATAAAGTACAATAAGGTCACAGTACCACAGACTATATTATAGACATACAAAAGGAATATTATAGTGATGTATCAATGGGGCATGAGATGAAAGACGTGAGGTGGACAGAACGAGAGACAGGTTAACAGACAGACAGGTAGTGTGTCTGTGTGTGTGTGTGTGTGTATGAGAGAAAGAGAGAGTAAGAGACAAACAGAGGTAGAGTCGACGCGACAACGGGGCTCTCTTTGATGAGAGAGAGAGAAAGAGAGAGAGAGAGAGAGGGGGGGGGAGAGAGAGAAAGACAGAGAGAGAGGACTAGGCAGACGGTCGGTGGATGTGTGTCGGTAGCGGGTCTGTGCTGGATCTGTCCCGGCGCGGTGTGAATGGGATTATCCCCGTTATTCCGTGTCGCCTGTCGGTGCTGGAGGAAACATGCCGCCGAGATTCCCCGTTTATTCCCTTCTGCTGCTCGGTTTCTGCTGCGGCTTAAGTTTCTCAAGTAACATCAACATAGGTGAGTGTCGTCCGGCTGCACCCAAGGGCGCACCGAGGGGGGTGTGAGAATATTCCTGTAATATTCCTCTAATGTTCCTATAGTGGTTTATAGTGAATCTGTTATTCCTATAGTAACATATCGTGTGTCTATGGTGCTGATGACTATAATATTCCTATAGTATTCTTATATTGTGTCCGTGGTACTCAGTAGTGAGTTTATAGTGACCTTATTGTACTTTATGGTATATCTGTATCTCCTGTGGTATCACTGTAGTATTCTATATAGTTTATAGCTTTACTGTAACGTGTCGTTCTTTTTAGACATACACGTCCAAAAACTTGAGCAGGCTGGATAAATGAGGACAAAACGTCCCAATAAAACGCTCCGTTAGTGCTTTATTCACATTTGAAGCATGATTGGGTCTCGGTCAGAGACAGTTAGAGCATCAGGCTGACGCCGTGCGCTTGGCTGCAGAGCCACATCATCCTCCCAAAACAAATAAATGGACTTCTAATCTGATTTATCAGAGCAATGATGAAGAGTCACGCCGCCCCCCTGCAGAGGTCTGTGCATTTCATTCTGCGTGTCAGTGGCACTTGACTGCGCATCAAGTGGAACGACCTGCATTTGGCATCGGACTAAAATAAACCCCAACCACCCAACAGTCCGCGGCTCAGCCCTGAGTAGCCAATGCCGATAACACATCTTGACCTCACGGAATCACCAGGGCTTTCTGTTGGTGTATTTATTAAATCCAATGCAGCAGCCCTCCTGGGTTGAGATGATGTGGTGCAGCCTGCATGCCCCTGAATACATCACTATCATATTCCCATAATATTCCTATGAAACCCTGTGGTATATAATAAGTGACCTTATAGGACTTCATGGTATTTTTGGTATCACTATAATATTCCTACAGGGATTTGTGGTTTTCAATGGTGAATTATAGTGACTTTATTGTACTGTATGGTATTTCTAATCTCCTTTTGTCTCTTATTCCTGTAGAGACTTGCTGTGATATTTGCTTAGTATCTCTCTTAAATTCTCAATAGACTTACTATTATTATTAACTATATATTTACTAGAGGTTTTTTTCATAAAGGGGGAAATAACAGATTCAGGTCAGTCAGTCAGGGTGAGACACCATCACCAACATCAGTTTAGGAGAAAATCATGTCTGTTTTTAATGAGCATTATCTAAATAATAAAATAAAGTTAAAGTTACATTGTCATGAAAATGTAACTTTAACTATGACTTTCCACACCTTGCCTGTGAAGTTTCACTCCCAAAATCCTCTTCATGTATTTATAGAGGAACCTGCAAGTCTCATCCTCACATAGAAATGGAGTTGGAGCTCCAACCTGGAAGCAAAGGGAAGGAGCATTGAAATGGTTTAAGACGAGGAGATTTCAACGGTCATGCATTTGTTTTTCAAAACCAAGTTACGTGACAGAGGACAGGGTAAAGATGTTGCCTTCATTGTCAGAACACAGAGTTAGGACAGCTTTTACATGAAAGGGTGAATTTTAACGTGGGGAGTCTCCCTCTATCGTGTCTGCCTTCCCTCTTCCTTACATTTACCTTTCACTGTTTAGCTGATGCCTTTATCCAGTGCGACTTAAAAGTAGAATAAGATTCAATCCCTACATCACCACGTCAAAGATAAGGGGTGCAAAGGTCAGCGACTCAGTGCCCTGACAATATTACCATCGAACCATCATGTAAAGGTGAGTGCTAGGAAAATAAATGGAATAAGAACAAGGAAGAGAAAGTAGAGTGAATTAACATTGGGTTGGAACAGGATGGATGGTTTTCCATGGGAGAACAAGAGTAGTAGAGAGTAGAGAATAAGAAGAACTTTCTTCTTCTGAATGTTGTTTTTGAGAAAAACACGTAATGCCAAATTCCCTGCTTGGTTTCACCTTTTAGACATGAAATTCAATGAAATATTGAAGATGAACAGTCACACAATGCTATTTAACTGATTGTTTCTTTTTCCTATCAATGTGAATTGAATTTTCAAGCCTCTTGCTTATCAAAATCACCATGCGGCTGACTGACATCCCATGATGCCGAGCTGTATGTTTCCGGTCACATTCTCTGTTTCTATCTGCATGCGATGGGGCTGGACAGAGTTGGCAGCCTTCTCCTTCTCTGTACTGACCGGTGTCCCTCGGTGTTTTCCTGACAGGAGGCCTTTTCCCCACCGGCTCCCATGAGTACGAGGTGTTTCGCTTTGCCCTGGCGCGACACCAGGATGTCCCCAAACTGGTGCCACAAGTGGACATGGTGGACACCGGTAGCAGCTTCGCCATGACCTACGCCTGTGAGTTCAGTTTTAAAAAAGAAATTCTGACCCATAGTGAGGAGGTTCCCAAGGACCTCCAGGTAAACTGGCATCAGATCACAGACTCAAGGAACCTCATCAGAGAAGCTCGTTGTTAGATGACATGGTCTTTGGAGGGTACTGACTCACCGTGTGGCATTCATTAGAAATGGTTTATTTTACCTTATGTAATGTATTCTGTCACTGATTTACCACCAAATTCAAGAACCAAACTGGAAATAAGTCTTGAAGGATCAGCCATTAAAGGGTTAAAGGGTTCCTACGGTCATGGAAAACCTGGAAATGTCATGGAATGTGTGAAATGTGTTTTCCAGGCCTTGAAAAGTTATGGAAAATGGAGCATGTGTATATAGCTTTGTAAATGTCATGGAAATTTGATATATTAATCTTTTTTCCACCCAGTGAAGTGTTGAATGTCTCAGCTTGGCTGCTTGTTGATCCACTTCAGATCAGAAATGTCCTGATAGTATCGTCCTCAGAGATAGTTGGAGCAGAAATCAGACCTGGACATTCACACCACAGATTCAATGGAGAACAGAGACTCTGATGGATGTCGGTCATGGAAATTGTGCTATATGTCATGGAATTGTCTTGGAAAAGTCCTGGAACCCTTCCTTTAGCATGTAATTGTTGCTACAGTTTGGTTTCTGAACTGCTGAGAAGGCTGTTTCAAGCCAGAGGTGTTGGTAAGTGTAGGTACAGGCTGTGTTTAGCTGTGGGTGTTGGGCTAATGTCTAGTGACCGAAATTAGAATGAAATTCAACTATTCCTCATTTTGCTGGGGGCCCCCTGGAAGCCTTTCAAGGACCCCTGGTGGTCCCCGGACTCCAGATTGGGAACCACTGCAACAGAACACTTCTGTAGAATGAAAATCTCTGATGTCAGATGGTTTCTGTCCCTTCAGTATTTACCAGTCAGATGGTCGGTTACCTTGCAGAGTGTCTGCTAGAGTCCGACAGACATTTAGTCATTCCCAACACTACAGTCAGGACATTGTTTTCATGTAACACCAGCAATACAGTGTTTCTATTATCACACCAGCATGTTCAGCTGCACGTTGACACCAGTTAAAATGCTAAGTGTGTGTGAGAGTTGTGGACAGCTGGAGTTATAAAACCCATTTTATAACTCCAGTTTGTCTTATGGAGCACTTCCAGCTTCACGTTACATTATTCATGGTGCTACACTGTTTAATGGGTCGTTTCAGTCATCAGTTTGATTGGTCAAAGAACCGATAATCCCCATAATGCACACCCATGCTTAATTGGTTGCTATGCCAACTCTTGTGTTAACAAGTGAGCTAGTTAGCGATCTTTATTGGTTGTTATTCTCATGTATGTGCACATCTATTGGTAATTATTGTATAAAAGCCACAATAACCCAGAGGGCGTACCGAGCCACATCACTGTCCTGCTCATAATCACAGTAAAGAACGCCCTCCCGGGTGTTTTTGCCATAATGCAGCGCTGAGGGAACGTAGGGTTTAGAGAGCATAAAGATTGGAGAGCATGAAACCAAGGAAACAAAGCACTAAATTGAGATTAAAAATAGCACTGAATGAATGCAGGCTTAAGGGAGCAAAGCACTAAAAGAACATAGACATAATAATAATAATAATAACTTCCTTTATATATCACTTATCAAAACAATTACTGCTTCACAGGAGTAAAAGAAAACAGACATGGATAAAGACATAGCATAAACTAAATGAGCCAAATCAAAACACATGTATTTTAAATCCCTTAAACATGGATTCAGTCAAAGGGCTTCACAGCCCAAAGTGTGAGAACAATAAACGGTTAGTACACGACATCCCCCAGCCTTGGACCCTCGCAGAGGACAAGGAAAAACTCCCTCAAAACCTTTTAGGAAAAAATGGAAGAAACCTTGGGAGGGGCTACTCAGAGAGGGATTCCCAACCAGGACGGTCAGGCTGCAATAGATGCCGAGTTTGGGCAAGCAGAGTATACAGAAGACACAATAGTGGGGTGGGCCATCCAGATCTGATGTAGGGTGTCAGAGCAAAGGCAGCTCAGCCAGCATCGTCACATTAGGGAACATGGCACTGAAAGGACTTAGACTTAGACTTAAGGGAACATGGGCTTACAGAACACTGTGCTGACTCCTGTCTGCAGGAAATGCATCAGAACCTGAGCTTTTATCTGTAGTCTTGTTCTGCCCAACATACTGAGTTGACTTATTATCTCTATTAGACTGTAAATCTGCCAATGAAGTTCACTTCTCAGTTAAACGTTTACAGCCACTTGCAGTCATGTCCATCTGGGTGGAAACTCTTTAAAGGCAGGAGGATCCAGTGCTAATGGGGACTGACGATGGTGCTGATGCTGAAATGTTTAAACTCGCTTCATCTTTGGGATTAAAACAATTGTTTTTACATAGTTGTATCCCTTTGAGATTGAAAATCCCTTAATGTGAATTCTGCTCTGCTGCATGTAGTGCATTGAGTTGGAAAACCATCATTCAACTGCAAGGCCCTCATTCAAACCCTTGGCAAGCGTCCGCCCTGCTGAAGTGTCCTTTAGCAAGACACTGATTCCCTCCCAGCTCCAGGGGCGCTGTTCTTTAGCTGACCTCTGACCTCTGGCCTCCCTGTGGAGGGAGGCAATGTCTCCTGCAGGGATCTAAAGAGGACAGGAGGCTGATGTATATTAGCTAGTGTTTGTGTCCTGAAGACAGCTTGCGATGAAGGGAAATGGGAAACAGGAAGCCGGTTGTTTCTTTCAAGACAAATCTTAATGGAGCAAGGGAAAGTTGCAGTGGTTCATGAGCCATCAAGGTCTAAGAGTCTGCAGGTTTTCTCTTTTTCTAAAGATTATTGTGGGTCATTTTTGCCTTTAAAGGACAGTCGACAGTACAGAGAAACAGGAAAGATTAGACATCGCTGTTAGATGATATGCACCGTAGCCAGCGGATCCACCAGGACGTCCCGTCTGCAGGTTTTCACTCCAACCGAACCTCACTGATTAAAACACCTTCAGTCAGAGAGGGAAACTCATCTATAGTGTTTGGTTGGAAGGAAAACCTGCAGACTCTTGACCTTGGTGGACCATGGTGGAAACCACTGTAGAGGTCAGACCCAACACACACACTAATGTAAATCTAATGCTGCTACAAGAAACACAAGTTAGTGAGTTCCAGTTTTTTACGATTGCTTTGACTCATTTTGCACAACAGAGTTTCAAATGCTCTACTGCTCATTTTGGGTTCAAAATCTAAAATAGCATGTCAAATAAAAATGAGAGAATATTATATATCATAGCACCAGAACAGTGGATATGTTCATGTTGAAGTTTAATTATTGGTACGTTTTCAAATACAATGGCCTTTATCAAATAACGCTGTCAAACACTAAATAATGGTCATCGAAAAAGACTATGCGAGGGTCATTTCTTCATAAGTACTTGAAATGATGTACAGCAACTGCAGTATATATATAGACTGCAGTATATATATAGCTTGTGTTTTTAATGGAAGACAAAATATTAGATTGTAGTAGATTACTGTATATGAAGTTTATCATACAGTAATGCATTAAACTCAACTGTATTTTACAGTAAAAACAAAAACAGTAAAAGCAAAAACAACAGTTACAGTAACAAAAAACGTTACAGTAAAAAAAAAAAAAAAATGCATTTCAGTGCTTAAGCATCATTTTGCCTCTCCGCTGCATTTGGCCACAGAATTTCATCTACGTCACATCTGATATCTTCAATTGCAAGGCAGCGTTGGTAAAATCTTCTGGAGTGCCTTAACCACCCCTGGCACCGCTGGGCTGTCATGTCATCGCACGTCGCATCCATGGCCTGAAGGAGCGTCGCCTGCTCATACGGACGCTGATCATACACCTTCCACCTCCAGGCCGAGAAAAACTCCTCTATGGGGTTTAGAAAGGGGG
>OOFE01050015.1:9384-32722 GCA_900323365.1 Monocentris japonica
CATAGGTCCCAGGCCAGATACGAGCCCAGGATGTTTCAGTTATGTGGTATGCGCCTTGGCACTCTAAGCCACCAGGACACACGGGAGAATAGACTCTTGAGACTTTGTGAGATAAATGTGAAGATGCTAACATGTGACATATATAACGGTGAAGAGCTCCTACTATATGGCTGTTGGCCCCGTGGCTTCAATGGGAAAATGCAACACTATTGAGTTTTCTTTCATCTTTCTCTAATCTCATGGTTTCATATTCAGGAGAGTTAAATGACACTTATTTCAGATCATTTGGAGATCTCTTGTGATCAGAGTGAGATCAACATGAGTGTACATGTGGTTGTTTCTCCTGAGTTGAATTTGAGAGATAGGAGAAAATGCTTTTAGTCTCATTTTTAGTGTTAAAAAGACCTCATTTGTGTCTAGGAGACATAAAAGGTAGAAATATGAGATCTCTTCTTTGATTTTGCTTTCCTATGGGAAGTCAAAGTTATCAGATTACAGTACTGTGCATGGCCTGGATTTTCTATCTCGGGTAAACACTCAATAATGATACACATAAAAGCCCGAGGCTGTGCTTGCTGGTGAGCACTATATTTGCATTTAGTTACTGTGTGACAAGGACAATCGAGAGTCACTCATTCACCAAAAAAGGTTGAACATGTTCTCCTTAAGGCTTTATATCAGCACCTGTTTTTCAGCCAGTGTTAACATGGTGGTCTGCTGCAGCACGGATGTGATTTGCAATGTCTGTGTCTCATGCAGGATTCAAAGTTTATTCAAAGTTAATGCAAATGGCTGAACTGACTGGTTTTGGATCTGTTCTCTGCTTTGCCAAAACATGTCTAGATAGAGCTGAGTCTACTATGTACCTAAAACGGTGAATTTAAAACTTTAAGTAAATGATCTGGTTTCACCTTGGAGCCCTGATCACACTTTACCTCATTGTGAACCTTTTGGAAGATAAAACTTTGTAGATTATACTTTTCTTCATAGCAAATGAATAGATTTGGTGTTTAGACAACTGTCACTACCAGTCACCTGACTCTCACAGTGTTACATGCCTACTCCATCTCATCAGTCATCTTTTAAAATCATCCAGAGATACTGCTCAGCCATATACAGTGTTTTGTTTTTTTTTACAATGCAGCTAGAGCTACATGGGGTCCAAAACAGTGCATGCAGATACCTAAATCTAATGGTACTATCATAACCGCTGTGGGCAAACTGTGTGAGAGTATCCGGAAGTTCACATTGGCCTGGCCTAGCTCAGGTCACTGCTGTGTCTCTCCCAGTCATCAGTAGTTCCCTCCCTTGCCAGGGACAAGTCATCACATCTCGACAGTGCTATAGTCTGTGCTCCCTTTTGGCAGACAAATAACAATTCCTGCCCACTGCTGCACTCGCAGTGATTGAGCCAAATTCCTGCTGCAGCAGGGACAAGTAAAATCTATAGAGTAACCTCTGATGTGATTTGTCGAAAAAATATAATTGCAGACATGTGCGTTAGGGAAATGTATGAGCCAAATGATTTCTATTTTGGTTGATTCAGCAAGCCACGGAACTGAGAGTTCTCATGGCGCTGTGAACGATATTTTCAGTGTGTTTATTATCTCTGCATCACTAAAGTGGGTCAAAGTGGAGAAATTGTGCAGTGTATTTTCTATTGCCAAGTCTTCAGGGGAAATGTCTGAGCAGCTACAGGCTCACTATGAGTTAGGTTTCAGTGTGAATGCAAGATAGAGAGTTACTGTACATTGTCCTTCCCTTCCCAGACTGAGTTTCAAAGATGCTGTTGTTATGGCCTCTTTTGGTTGGCGTTTTCAGGAAGAGAAGGATTATACCATAGCTAGCTCAGTGGTCAGGAAACTTATGTGCTCACAACAATAGTTTTCTCCTTGCTTGAATTTGAAACCAACCGGACAACCACATGCAGCAAAGCATGAGATGGCGCCCTATTAGTTACTGTAGCATTGAACCTTTCAAATTCAAAATTCTAATTGAAATGGATGTTATGGGTCCTGATCTTCTCCAGTGGAACCTCATGTCAATGCTATGCTCTGGCTTGTGATCCTCCAGATGTGAAAGACACCATGTAGGCTGCTTTACAGCTCACCCACTGTTTGGCGTTCCGCTCTTGTTTGGCTTCCAAGAAAACCTGGCATGGTTCAAGAGTGAAGAGCAGCAACTGTCAATGTCATACAAACCTTATAAACACACTCAACCCACTTACTAAACTAGCTAACACATCTCGAGTGTCAGGGCTTAATGGATACCTTTACTAGCACCGGAGTTGAACTGTGGGAGCCATTGCGCTGCTTTGCACAAAGTATTTTGAATTTTTATTCCTGATATTTTGCCAGAAAGCAAGCTTTGGGAAAACGGAGACCTGAGAGGCAAGAGAGTTTGTTTTGTCATGTTAAATGGTAGTGGTTCCTTAGGATTCAGTTGTTGGAGACATAGAAAGGGATAGAGAAAAAAAAAAAATCCCCAACAAAAACTTGTTTTTCAAAATGTTGCATGACCTTCCAGGTTTTTGAGGTTTGGTGTTTGCATGCCAAACTTGTTGTGAGCCCTGCCCTGCTTCCTGGCAAGCGCTCCACTGGGCAAGATATTGAATTATAAAGCTTGATTGATCCTGCGGGAGCACTCAAATACTGTATATGCTGACTTCCCCTTCCTGTCTCTCTTCTCTCACCAAAAATTGATCTGGCATGATAGAAGAAATGAAAGTCACTTTCTGTTCACCAATCGAAACACAAATGGTTGCCAATGAGTCAATGTTGTTAGGTGTTTTATGCTGGGATTCAGATACACTCAGTTCATTGTCCTACAACCGGTTGCAGGACTGTCGACAGACATATTTTCAGCATGACAAATGTCTGCATCACTGTATTTGCGTTTTGCCTTTACAGACAGACAGACAGACACATGATTGATGGTGCAGTAAACCTAAGCTGTCTTTGTGTCATTTTTGCTCCAGTATTTTGGCATTAATATTCTGGATACCTAGCGGTTACATTTCTTTGAATTAAACTGCATTGGATTTCCCAGACTTCCAAGTTATATGAGATATTGTCATGTTATGTTATTTCTTTCCTTATTTACAGATTCAGGTTACATTCATTAGATAAAAATCTAATTAAATGTGAAATTCAACATTGCTTCAGACCTGGTTTTGAATTGTCAACTCAGCTCACCCACACAGAAAGTGACCTGTTTATAATTCTAGGACCTTATGAGCTGTGAAGACAAAAGGAACACCAGAAACCTGACACACTGTTTATGTGGCCTATTAACTTCACTAACATAGTATGAGTTCTTCAGCAGTATACACCCAATGGGATACAGGCCCTGCCAGATCAACAGTGAACACACACCATGCAACAGTTTGCTCATGGCAGCAGCAACTAGATGGACTGATGTAGGAGTTTTGTCTTGTGGGAGCCTTTTAATTGGGCGAGCAGTGTTAAAAGGATTTAAGATGGCTTAGTTGAATGGTGTGCCCCTCTGCCAAAACCCTGGGCTGAGTTTTACAAGAGTGGATCACACACAAAGACAGCACTGTCTCTCCAACCAACAGGAGGTGTCGAAGAAACAAAGGGTAGAACATGAGGGGGGAGTAACCTGCAACTGGGAAAGACTGGTTGCATGCTAAACATTGTAAATACATTTTCTATATGTGTCTTTCAGTTTAGTTTGTTCTTTCAAACCATAAATGAAATTAAAGTCATGAAAGACAGATGGGATTTATGTATGGGCATGACTCAACAAAGATCTGCCCCCATTCGTGAACCGATTTGCCCTGTCCCTGATAATATCTCTTGTGTTAATTTAATCACTGTCTGTTTTGGTGGGAAAACATGGTAAGATGTCATATCCCATCAGCAACCTGTGTCCACTGAGACACACTGTAATCTGCTGTTGTTATGGCTGGGTTGTTGGTATGTTGTCTGTGACTCTTGAATCTGCATGGGCAGTCATGCAGGAATCAACAGGTTTACTGGCAGGTCAGCACAACCTCCTGTCACTTCTAATCTAGTGAAATACCTGGAAGATTTCCTACCGGAGAGTTTACTTTTCTTGGTTTTCTTCCCCTGGAGGTGATGTGACAGACCATCCCTTATCGGGATTGCAGAAAAATGTGATGATTAGTCCAGAAAGAGAGATCAACAAATCCCAGCAGCATGTCACACTAAGAGCTGTGGCCATTTAGTTGAGGTTAATCCTCATGATAATCACATTGTGGTCAGCTTATCTACTAAACTTTCGACCTTTTGTTGTTGATGACACTGCTTTAAATGCCGGTGTACACATTTGTGCGGCACACACCTGGACAGCTTGTTTATACTGTGGCTCAAATCCGGGTCCTGACTTTCTTTGGCCAAAACCCAAAGGCAATATCTTGAGAGACAGGGAACGAAAACCTATAATTAACTACTTAATGTTCAGCGCAGCGAAAAATGCCCAGGGGGCCTCTTTGGTGAACAGGACAAAGAGAGAGCAAACCTTCATAACAGATGCCTCTATCTAGTCCACACTAGCATGTCAATCCATGTCAAACAATGATCTTTGTTGGAGATTGAAGCTCTTCAAGAGGCCAGTGCTAGTTGAATAGCATTAAGCCACAGGCTACACTGGACAATAGCGGGCAGAGGGAAACCCCCTGTCTTGTTGAGTGTGTAGAGGGGGCGGCCGTGGAATGTGGTAGTCAGCTGGACGTAGATCAAACCCCACTGTCTCTGCAGGCCAAGATAAAGGTTCGGGATTTAAGCTTGATTGAACGCTCCTCACTAGCCATCTGTGGCAGTAAAATGCTTTGAGAGGAGAAATAACAACTTTGTCCCTTTTAACAAAAGGAAATGAGAGCTCAATACTGTACATTCATATACAGTTGCCTCGTAATGTGTTGTCATAATGATGTAAGCCAGTGATTGTGTCTGGGTGTTAATGGGATTGAACAAATTGATGTAAGCCAGGAGTCCTTTTAGTTAGAGGAAATGTTAGAAATACAATTGCAACTGCTATGGTGCAGACAAAGCAACAGATAGACTAATCTCTAGTGCCAGTGTTTTATGGGACACTGCAGTCAAAAGGATTTGCTAGCTTATTTCTTTGTTGCTGTTCATACCACTAGACTTCAGACCAATGAATTGTGCAAGATTCCGGTTTAAGCTGCTCTTAGATGGCCAAAGACTAAAGGGGCTTGCTGTCAGAGTTCTTTTTTAGAATTGGATTTTTTACGTGCAATACCAAACCCATCTGCTATTAAACACACAAACTTGTTTTATCTTGGAAGAAGTCATGCTGAACTGTGCACAGCTCAGGCCTGTTTGGCATGCTGTCTGGCAGTCAGATGTAACGGGATACAGAAGAACACACAACACCAGTCACCCTTCTTACTCTCAGTTCACGAGTCTGACTGAACTGGGTCCAGCTGAGTTGTTTACTGAATCTCAAGGGGGTCTCACTCATATGAATATCACTATTCGAGCCACCCATAGAGAAGTCAGGGGAAAATGTCTCATTAGTTTAACCTATTTTATTAAAGGAGAATTTTATCCAGACATTAGCTTTTGTCATTTCAACCAGGAGCGATGTTAATAAAAAAAGAGGCTTGCATCAATTCAAGAGTAGTGCACATGATTTTGGAGCCATATTTTGCTTTGATTTCAAGCTGCCAAGGCTGCAACCGTGAGGACATGCTCCGCTTATTATTAAACAACACATAGGTTCCTGTGAGACAAGACTTGGTTCTCTTGAATGACCAATGAAACAATGTTATGACTGCAGAGCACAGACGCCAAACTGCACATTGGTTCATATAAAATGTACACACTGGGAAATGGATTGTCTCAGGCTAGTAACTTCAGAGCACTGCATTTTATTACATATGACCTCAAGTCTACCAGTTTCTTTGAGACATACAGTAGAACTTATAGTTGACTGTACTCAATGTTAACAGCTGTGATGCATTACCATGTGAGAGCCAGCCTCAAAGGTATTCTGCTCTCCAGTGCTTAATCTATTGTGACAGATGTGCACAATCAGAAAAAGGAAGCATTCTTTTCTAGTGAGGACATATCATTTCTCCAAGAGATACAAAGAGTTAGTATAACTGGTCAAATATTGCCATTGAGTTAAATGTGATGGCCATTTTTACTTTCTACAACTCAGATGCTGATTAAAGTTGACTGACAGACATTTTGGACAAAACCACCTTGGATCAAACGCAAATGTACAATAAGTTAACTATCTAAGACAAAGATGACCTTGAATGCAATAGTTCAAACTGAATGGCAGCACAGCTCAGCGTTAATATAGCTTAGTATATGTATTCAGTGAGACAACAGTTGAAACTTGATGACCTTTGTTCCCAACTTTTCATGACTACAGCCTTTATTTGTACAGAAGATCCCAATTCAATACCAGTTGGTCACAATAGCACCAGTTAGCAAAACATAGGTCAGCATAGTCCCCAGTGCTAGCCACTGTGAGGTCTTTGAAGCTACTGCAGTTGTGTTTACCCTGGGCCAGTCTCTGGTCTTGGTTAGGCCATCCGGCTAAATGGGGAAGGGGCTAAAAACAGACTCCTTTGAGGGGTGGGGAGATTAACACGGTAGGGAACTGGGAACTGATTGCATGAATAGCATGCCGACTGTGACCTGGCGCTAAGATCTGTCCAGATCCAAAATAAGTGTTAAGTCCTTGCTATTTTTCAACTGTCAGCTTCACATTAATATTATGCTTTTTCATTTCAAAGAAAGGCTTATTTGAATATACTCTATTTGTTCAAAAGAACAATTATACACGGAGCTGGGCAGGATTTCAAACAAACTCAAGAGCTTCTTATGGATTGTGAAAAAATGAAAAATAATAAAGGAAAGCTATACTTCTAATCTGTAAAGTCCAGGCATGACTGTGACTTATATGTTAAATACCTGTATTTAGATGGAGAGATCATATAAGGATTGTTCCACATTATTAGGGAAGACACATTTTTGAAACCCATTGGTGTTTTTTCTCTCCATGCCCTCTAAATAAAGGTATTTAACATAGAACTCACAGCCAGAAGCATATATTATGTTCACATTTTGAGAGTAGCTATACTTAATTGTGTGTACCAGCATGTTACTGTAAAGTAGGTGTTGATTTATTTGGTACATTTGACAAGGGAAGATTCTTACAGCTAATGGGTGAATGCCCGTAATTCATCAATGCAAGTCTCATCTGGCATATTGCTCAATCAAGCCCAACCAGTAGTTGACAGAAACGTGCTTGGCTATGCTGTCTATGCTGACAATCTCCACACATTACCACCTCAAAAACCATATTTCAGTCTATGTTCTACAATTGCGTTGGTTCACCTTTGAAAACTGCACAAAAGATGGCTTCAATCTTTTCCTCTGAATTGCTTCTGTGTTTTGCTTGGACTTTATCCATGGCACAGCTGGTCCTAGTAGGTTAGCCAGGGCCCAGCGGTTTAATTGAGTAATTCTCATAAGCGTGGTTATCTGAAGCAGACTTGCATGTGTAGTAAACACTACCACCAAGCATGACATTTAACAGAAAGTGGTGTCCTTTTACACGTTTCCGTGATGGGGACCATAAGTTTCTTTGTTTGCGCTCATCCATTTGTCCCTTTGAATAAGATCAGAACCTGACTCTTGCTTGGTAGAAATGTACCAGCTGAAATGAGGTGTATCCTGGCCAGACATGAAACAAGCTCCCCATACTCGGGCAGGACAGATTTAACCATATCCAGACCATGATGAAGGGCTTTTGATTAGGCTCAGTCAATCATCCACCTCTTGATCCTCTAAAAATTCTTTTAATTTTCCTCATAGTGTCATGTTGAGGAGATAGAGAACAATGATTCTTCAGCTTGTTTGGATTTTGGTGTATTTGATCTTATGTTGCAGCTTATGTTGGTTAGCTGTAATGATACAGATAGGCTAGGTGAGACTTCATTGTAGTCAGTTGATCCAAAAGTGCAGAATCTAAAAACCGACATTGCTTGGCCTGTTGTGCTGTGGAGTAGGAGGCCAAGAAAAATATCTGTCCTATCGTTTTACATTTGCATCCTTTCTGAACGTGCCTTGGTGATGTGGACATTCTTCAAACAAAGCAGTGCTGCCAATAATGATTCAAGCCCAAGTAGACACTTACCTCTGAAATTCACACATATATGTTTTCTACCTGCACAGTACATTCACCATCCCATGCAATCCAGAAGTTGCTATGAAAAGAAATAGGCTAGGTTAATTTCGTTATCAGCCATGCTTGTTGTTGTAAGTGCTTCATTTAGCAAGTCAATTTAATGTTTACAATAAATATAAATATATACCTATATAATAACAAGCACATTGCATATTTTTTGGGACTGTAAAACTTGCATTAGCCCCAAGAAAAGTTGAACGGGGTATTAAACAAGACATGACAGGACAGGCTGCCCTTTTTAAGCATCTCATTTAATTGGGTTAAGAGGAGAACATAGTGTGACTTAATGGTGGGACCCCGTATTGTGGGAATTTTATACACATACACGTGTATTTCATGTTTCCAGTCACATGAAAATTCCAATTTTACATTTGTATGTAAATGTTTTTTTTACTTTTTCAAACATGGATGGATAGAAACTGGTCAGTTCTGAATTGCATGTAAATAAATCTGAGGTAAAATACAAATGTTGCTCAATAAGAGATTTAAACAGTGCACCCAACGCTACTCAATTAATGTTTCAGTGTGTAATCTATGTCTCTGGGTAATTGCTTTGGCTAAATCTTGTATCCAGGTTTTCCGGTGGTTGGGGATGTAAACTGTAAGCTAGTAATAACCAGTTTCTAGCAGTGTATAAATATGGTCTTTTGAGCTCATGACATTTCTCTCATCCTGTCCTCCAGAACCCAGAATCCCTGGACTCGTCCATCCAGAGTGCCCTGTCGGCCCTGTTCCCACCCTTCGAGGTCACAGCGCCCGTCGTCCTCAGCCAGCTGTTTCGCACCATTGAGGAACGCTACCACGGCGACGCGCTGCACTGCCTGCTAGACTTCCTCATCCCATCCAAACACCTGCTGGAGAGTGTGCAACAGGCAGCTTGTGTGAGTATGGATGCACTTGTTCTTCCTCACTCCCTCACAGTCCATATGCACACTAGTGTGTATACACACACACACACACACACACACACACACATAAAGAAAAAAGAAAGGTCAACAAAGAAGTCACTTGTCTGCAGGAATGGGGGATATACATATTCAAAATGCTGTTTATGCTGTATTAATTCCAATTATTTATAGAGGCTTTTAGCCAGGCATGCAAGTTAACACTTTTTATGTGTTCATTTAATGTCCTTGAAAAATGAACAAAATAAATAGTGTCAAACAACAGGAATTTATTTAACAGTGGGCTCGTTTTGGTTGGAGCACTGAAGGTAAGGTATACTCTATGTCCTTTGCAAAAAAAGAAGAAGAAGATCACAGTGAAACTGTACTCCTCATATCTGTCTGCAGGCTGCATACTCTGACGTGCTTTTCCGCTGTGAGGGCTGGCCACTGTGTCTCCATGACAAAACTGTCATCCAGTTAGCACCTCTGAACCCTCTGCTGCTGCGTCTTGGGGACTTCTATCTACAGGTTGAACCGTTTGGGGACCAAGCAGCACGCATTGTCCTCAAAAGCCTTCTGGAAGAAGGATGTCGAGAAGTGGAGGAGACGCCCATCCCTGAGACTTCCTACCCCTGCATCTTCTCTGAAGACTGGCTACAGGAGGTCAACGAAGGACGCCATGGGACCCCTCTCTCATGTTGCTTGCTCTCTACAGACCAAGGAATAATAAAGTTGCCCTGGACTAAAATAGCCATTCCAGAGTTTTTAGACAAACCTAAGATGCCCACTTCCTCCTCTGTCATTCATGAAGCTCCTCTTGAGCCAAAGCGGGTGTCAGTTCCTTCCCATTTTAACTCTTCCACGCTCCCAATGGAGACCATGATTCTTCCCACGAGGGACAGGACCTCAGTATCTTTGAGACCTGTGGATAGTTCTTCTAAACTTGTCAAAATTGAACACGAGAAGCCTATCCCCAAATCACGCTCCAAGCCCTTAATCAAGCCTGTAGGTTGGGTTTCGCCTAATACCTGGGACAGTCGGAACTATTGGGAGATAGAGGGCGATTACGTAGACCTGGTTGACTTTGCCAAAGGGAAGGAGGGCTTGGCTAATCTTGACAGCCATCCAAATCCACCTAATCCAATTTTGTTCAAACCAGTCAGGCCACCCCCACCTGTACCAGTAGGGAACAATGCCCCCTGTGGACTCACCCCTAAGTATGCAGAAGAGCCCTGCACACCATGCAGCCAGAGAAAGCTAGGGCATGAGCCTACTGATCAAGAGTTGAGGTGTAGGTATAGAGATTCTTACCTGGCAGCATTGCGAAACCCGTTCACTTTTGAGAAAGGAAATGTAGATCCTCTGGCTGCCCTAGAGGAGGTTGGCCTTTGTGATGGGGGGGAGTTTGGAACCAACAGTACAATTTCATGCCAAGGTGATGGACTAGGAAACTCTTGTAACCACTATAATGAACATATGATAAGTCATGAGCCACACCAATACAGACAATGCTGTGAAACAACACCAGCAAACTTTATGTCTCACCTCAAAGAACCTCCAATGAGTTTTGAATCAGGAAACCTCATGAAGGAATTACCCATGGTTCATAAGTTGACCCCTGGGGTGAGCCATAGCCAGGAAGTACAGACAAATATAATTTCCCACCAAGTAGGACATGATTTCAGGGTGCATCCAACACCAGATGCACCTCCACCAGTCTTGGAGCCCTGTGACGGCAACATTAAACTGCATCAGATGGTGGAGATGGTGAAACCAACTGGGAAACACAAAGTCAAGCTGAGGTCTCTATCCACAGTGTCGGAGACACCCAAAGGGAGTCCACTTCTCCATAAACCCAATAACCGGAGCCACAGTGACATTTGCCCTGAAATGATTCCCAGCATAGTGCAATGTAAGAAAGGCACAGCATTTGGTCTGGTATCTCCAAAGCTGCAAAGACGACAGTCCCCTAATAAAGGTAAGTAATGAGTGGATGTATTTGATTTGCCATTTTGACACAAGATTATACTGAACATTAAGAGGACATTTTGATTCATTCCTTCATTCCCTGCAGGCTTCTTTTTAATCTCCCACACACACAGAGTTTGTACATTATTATTATTGCACATCCAGCCATTTGTTATAATGTACTGCTCAAAAGGCCACTGAACCCATTCACTCCAAACAGATTGAAACATAGCTCGACCGTGACCTCTCGTACTTTGGGGAACGTGCTCCATTGAGGGTCACAGTTTATAAAGGCTCTTTAGAACGAGGGTTCAAAGGACAAAGGGCAGGCTTGAGTATGATATTCCTCAAGGGGGTTCTCTTTCTGCTGTCTGGGTTCCTGAGCAGAACAGTTGCATTCACGTCATTCCCACTACCAAGGGAGAGGACGGAAATAGCATGCCGCCTCCCATTCTAAGGCTTGTGCACATTGGGTAAAATGAAAGAGCATAACATTCCTCTAATGTGGGGAGACAACATAACAGGCAAGAAGGAGGTTGCGTGTCCCCCACACCCGTCGGCATGTGCCCTTACGCCCTCAGAAAGGGCATGTTAAGGTCTTGACTGCAGACATGCTTGTCATGGACTATTAAAGTATCAAGGAGAGGGAACACAGGCAAGGCTTTGTTGGCTTTAAAGAGGGACCAATTAGGATGTCTGAAATCAAAGCCAGGCTTAGTAACCAATCCACTGCAGTGTTTTGTTACAGAGACCAAATCCAATGTTTTATTAGGCTTTCTTTTACTTTTTTGAGGAAAACAATTAATATGTTTGTGTCATTTACTGACATGCAGAGTCCCAGTCAAGCAAGAGTGAACTTCCCTCCACTACAGATGGACCAGACTCTAAACAGCAGAACTCAAAGACAGACAAACCATCCTCTCCTCAAGTTCAACTGGCTTCTCAGCTTTCTGACACTCCGCAAACCCAAGAATCCAGTTTCAGTAGCATCAGTGGTCTGCTTCAACTGGGCATTATCTGTTTACCAGGTACTTCGCACCACTGAATGCATTTAGTTATGGTTTTCCTCGTTACCAGCATGATTCTGTTTTGCATGTATGAAGCATATTCGCATTTGCATCTGCTGATCCCTGATTATTTCTAATCTCAATCTTTTATCACCTCAAGGAAAAATCATGCTGTACATTCATGGCCTTTTACATTTTTTCTCAAAGCACTGTGGCACTCATTTTGCCATTGCTTGTTAGAAAATGTATCATCCTAGTGGTGAGATGACTAATCTTTGCATCTTCCTATGGAGCAATCATCTTATAGTATGGTCTATGGTCTACCCCTTCCTCATTTCTATGCCCTGCCGATCCCTAGGTGGCAGGGATAAGACAGGCAGGGCAGTGGTGGAGGTCCATGGTGACAGGAAGGAGTGGATGTCCCCTCTCATATCAGCCCAGGATGTCTGCAAGCTACTGCTCTACCTACACTCCATACCAAGGTATTGGGAATGATGTCGACATATCTGGATTAATAAAGAGTGAATGAATCGTACTTGCAAGAGAACTTAATCTGATTGATTCCATGTCAAGTATGGGGTGGTGGTATCTTAAAGGTTAGAAAGGCGGCCTTGTGACTGGAGGGTTGCGGGTTCAAATTCTCAGACGAGTCTGAATCTGGCTTGGGGAAGAGAATGAGAAATGCACCCCACATCAGTTAACACAGACGTGTCCTTGAGCAAGGCACTGAAAGTCTAAGGGCTGCAGTGGAGCTGCTCTGTCGTTGCACTGGGTAGCATTAAAGTGTGAATGTGTGTGCCACTGTATAAAGTAGGTCATTGCTGAGAGTATGTGTAAATGATGTCTTTGAAAAATATTTGCTTCCATTCCCTTTACCCCTGTATTCCTGTTCAGCGTCACTGTGGACTGCAGCCTGCATGCATTGGGCAGAAGGACAGGTCGCCAGTCCATCACAGAGCTAACAGATAGACAGACAACCACTCACACACATGACATTCATACCTACAGGCAATTTAGAGTCTCCATTCATCCTCACTTGCATGTCTTTGGAATGTGGGAAGAAATCGGATATTGTGTAAAGTACATATTATATTTAAACTGTCTAACAAAGAAAGCAAATTTCACTATGAGTTTAGAATTATCAGTATTTATGTTTTCTCTGTAGAGAAATGGCCCTTAAAGGTGTAAGCTCAGATGAAATTGTTTCTGGTTGGTAATGGTCCTTGAAATAGATGAATTGCATCCTTTAGCTTCATATTATGTGAAATAAGATGACTGAGTACTGTTGTGGTACTGTTGTAGGGATTGGTGACCTCTGCAAGGGGAAAATCACTTGTTAAATTTGCCTTGCCTTGCCCCATGACGTGGTTACCCCAAAATGATTCTATGTCCCACCTTGGCCACCCCATTCAAAATGTGCTGGACATGCCCTTGAGCAAGGCATTAAACCTCCAACTGCTAAAGTGGAGTTCTTTCGTGGCCTAACAGAAGATTGTTGGCCTAATGGGCAGCTCCCATGTGTGGTTGTGTCAGTGAACACTGCAAATGTGAATATGTGCCCAGTTCTACCTACAGTAAATAATACCAATAAATACAAGAGGTACATGTATTTAATACATTTGGCCACTAGGGGACACTAGAATATCATTTTAAATTTAATTTCCTCCTGAGGTCCCAGCAGACTTTTGAACAGGGATCATTCAGTCGTGAAGTAACCAACTTATGTATTGTCCCTGTAGATATCTCACCTCAATATGCCTTGCCATGTATTGTCTCAACTTAAATCCTGATCAGCTGGCAGCAACTGTCCTTAACACTGACCCTAACTGACCTTTTGTGTTTTGTGTTTACACTGGTTTTAATGGATGAGACTTTAAAGTGCCATTCGACTAAACAGCTTGGCCTTCCTCTGTCCCCAGTAAAGAGCCATTCTAACCACAATAACAACAGCACATAGCCTGTAGCCAGGCTGGCTGCCAACTGTCTGGTATGCAGAGCCTTGCTAGAATTGGCAGCCATGTCTGATATAGACTCACACACTGGTAACCTAAGAAGAGGCCATTAAGAGGGCTGTGTGAAGGCGTCAAAGGTGTGGAATGGGAGGTGTGAAGGTGAGGAAGTGTGTTTGTGTGAAAAAGAGGGAGATAAAAAGATAAACAGATTTTATAAGTGAGAGGTGAAGCCTAAAAGCCCTTGAATGATGCCTTGAAAAGATTAAGACTATTGCTATTGCTATGAAGTGAACATGTCCTAATGTGCTCCAACATGACTTTTCTAGGAAAGATGTCCGAGATCTGGGAATGACTCTAGTAATTGATGCCAGGAAGAGGCCTCCTCCCCTCCTCCTCTACAAAGCTCTGCTGATGGCCCAGGTTAGAACAACATACCTGAACATTAACACACAAACACAGGCACACTATTAGAGAGGAAACATTCATCTGGAAAAAGGGAGTGTCATGATATGTCACATCTCATCCGCTTTTAAGATCACTGACATTTTATGGCACCAGCATGAACAATGAACAAAGCACCATGCCAACAGATGTCAACACCCTCCTAAAGTTCACATATTAGGAACTTGAGTGGGCACCAGGATTATTCATTGCACATCTAGTGTCTGGAAATGCAAATCACAAAGTTCATTCAAGTTTCTGGGTTGCTAGAGATAAAGAAATACACCAGGGGGAGCCGTTCCCATTGTTATCAGGTTTGAAGATGACCTGATGTGCTGCACAATACATACTGCAGGTTCGATTAGAGATTGGGATGGGGGGTTACTGATACAGCAACACAGTGCATTTCATCATGACAGTCATCTATCATAACTAAATCCTGAATTCCTCTATCAGTGAACAGTGTGATGTATATTGAATTAAAGCATGGCCTTAAAAAAAACAAAACTTTTATTTATTGAACGTCCACTGTAGGAGCAAGCTCTCCATGCTGTCCACAGTATCCTGATGCTGGTGGATAAAGACACCTGCCCTCGCCCCGAAAGACAGCCTGGGTTACAGGTCAGAGATACAGAACGCCACAATCCCCTTTTACATTCTTCTTTGCTCTTTGTTATTTTTTTCTGTTGAGGCTACGGATGACTGCTCCTCTGCCTTAATTCCTGACGCAGTCTTTTTCTCTCCCTATAAGATGGACATGGTGACCTCCCTGAAAACCCTGAACAAGACGGTGGAGGGTCCCCAGCTGACCTCTGACTTGGGCGGGACCTTCACTTACAGCCACACTGATTGGCTGCAGTTCCATCAGGTACTGAATGTTCCCGCTGTATTTACAGTACTGCTGAAACTGTGGTCCCAACATCCCCAGGTCGGGTTAGAACACACCTCTGAATTTATCATTTTTGATTCTAGGGGAATTTGCAGCGTAGTATGTTGTGTTTCTCAATGGTCCTGCACTCGGTTTGATTAACCTTGGAGTTTCCCATGGAGTCAGTGGGGACAGCTGTTCAAACACAGGTCACCCACTGAGGATGACTCTCTATCCACACCTCCACATAAGATTAATCACCTCTGTTGTTTTTGATAACACAATGAGCTTTAGTGGTTAGGTAGGGGTGGGATTGGATCAGAGGAGGACAATGCATAGTCCTTGCTGTATGATGGATTATATTACTCATTATGCTATAAATCACAGACCAATAAATTAGGCTATATATTATATAGTGTTAATAAAATGTTGATCAGGACAAACTGTCATTGGCTCAGGTCCTGCACACTGTGTTTCTTACAGCCATACTTGTTGCATTCACTTTGTTAAAGTGAAGAGGGCTGGGAAGCTGGCAATGTGTCATGTACATTATAGAAATTACATGCTATACATTTCAAGATACTTTAATGGGTGTGGGTAGGTGGCAAGGGCCAAGTCGCTGTACAATAATCAGAACATGAGGTCTAGAGGTTCCCTGTTCACCAATGGTCAAGGACTGTTATAGTATTAAGACCAGAATAAAACCTGAACACAAAAGAACCCAAAAAGCCTGCTTCCCTTTGGAGCATCTGCATATCTACCTGTCTGGTCCTTTTATTGCTATGCAGCTTACCAGTCAAAACAACAAACTCACAGTGATAGGGGTAAGGGCTTTCTAGTGTCAGCCACCCTGTGTCTCTGGTCAGCTCCAGCTAATAAGCTGTCTCCAGTGCTCCTAGTAAGCGCCAGATGGCAGAAATATATTGCCCTCCACCACCATGCCCTTGAGCCAATGATGATACATCATCATTTTGTTCACCTCCACTGAGACTTGCACCTAATTTATTTCAGAGACTGGTTTTTTTCATGACTGATCTGCAAGGGGCAGACGGTTTGCTTCAGAAGGCCATCAAGAAAGTAGAGAGCAGTAAAAAGATGGACACTGCCCAGGTAATTTCCAAGCTCATGCTGTAGTGGAATGTACTTAGTATGTTGCACATTTTGGATGGGGTCACACATGGGGTCTTTGCTCGTGTTGTATTTGCTCCAGGACGTGCAGCTATGCATTCAGGAACAGAGGGCTTCAATGAAAGAGGTGCTGGCGGACGCCCGACTGGTCACTCTACAACGAGAGGGCGGGGCTGTGCTGGCCAGAATGAGGAGAGAGGAGTTTCGCTTTCCACATTCAGAGGACTACAGGTATGACCTTTAACCTGTAACCCTGTAAAATATTTTACCTTTATCAAAGTCAACTTTTGTTGTGCTACCCTTTTCCTAAATATGGAGGATACAGAACTGCACAGCTAAAAACAATGCTAACATAGTCATACCAAATGTTCACATTGTAATGCATGTCGTAATGCCATTTCATGCATGTATTTTTCTGATGTGACTCTTAATGTTTGTTAATGTTTGCCTCACCTTCCCTGCAGAGATGCTCTTGAGTCAGTGACAGGTTTATATAACCAAGTGGAGGAGAAGCTCCACACTTTAGTGATGAGATCCAACGAGTCACTACAGCATCTGGATTTCCTCTTCAGGCTCCGAGAGATGGAGGGCAAAATCAGCACGGTACGTCTGCCATTTAGATTAGTTTTGTTATGGCTAGGAGAGCCTGGTCACAGCATTCAAATGTACTAAAACATCTGTAGTTTGTTCACGTCTTGTTACAGACCTACACTCATAGACTGAGGAAAGCTGGTTTCATCTAAATTCCACCTGTCCATATTTCCATTAATGTGACCATTTTGAAAAATAAGACAAGCAATGCTCTGCTTACAGTATGTCAAGTTACAAACCAACATTTTATAATTCTCCGCTATGTCTTACAGGCTGGGACATGGTTCAATACAGAGGGTGAGCAGATGTTGACGGACTCTTCCACAGCAGATGAAACCCTGAAGGGCACTGAAAAGGCCTTGCAGCACTTTGACTCCTTTCTCACACAGGCCAAGGTACTAGACCCATGGAACAAAGGGGTTTATAAAAGGTTAAAGCCACACTTATTTGGCTGTTAACCTTGACTGAACAAAACAATTTCACTATCTTTGTTTCTCTTCACATTAAACTAACTAAAGTTAAAGTTTAAAAATGACTGCACCCATAACACATTCAGAATATATTCAGAACCTAAATGCAGAGGGGAGGAAAATGAGTTGACATCTTATCATTCATCACAGGAGAAAAAACAGTACGCCATGACCCTAGTGATGGAGGCAGAGAGCATTGTGGGCACCAGTGACTCTACTCCTGCAACAGATGTTTTTCAGACTGTGGTCAGCACTTTCAAATCCAATATGGATGACTTTCTGTTGCGGGCAGAACAGAGGTACAAAGAACTGGACACATTGGTGCATTTGTACCGCTTCTGTGAACAGGTTTGTGTATAAAACCAATCTCATCAATCATCTCTTCCATATTAAACTCTCACCTTTTCTAATCAACACAGACGTCCTTTTTGTGAATAATGTGTAATGTGCCCATTAAGCCCTCTCACCCCCATCTCTCACACACTGTTCACAACTTAAAAACTTGAATGACTAAAAGAATTTCCAATGATTTAAATGTACTCTCCCTTCCTCCCTCACTCCATTTCTCCAGGCCTCTGCCCTGGCCAAGGAATGCAGTCATTATCTGCAGCAGGTAGAGAAGGGGTGTTACCCAGCTAAGGCCAGTCTAAGTACACTCAAGATGTATGAGGAGGGATTGGCTGGTGAATTCTCGGCCCCACACTTCCAGACTGTGAAAGCTAAGGCCTGTGCCGTGGGATCAGGGGCCTCAGGGGTTATGAGGGTGTGGAATGCAGCCTGGGTCCAGTGCCAAGAAGTAAGGCAGCGTCTGGAGGAGAGGCAGAAGAAGAAAGGCGCAGATACGAACCACAACCTGCAGGCCGCAGCTGCAGCCTCTCAAGGGAAAGTAGGAGTGTTGGAGAGGGAGGAGGAGAGGAGTGAAGCGGGGGAGGCTGGTTACTCCTTGACCCAGGAGTCACCCTGCCCTAAAAAGGTGGTCAGTATCTCAGAGAGAGCCCCGGAGGAGAGCAGAGACAGTGGTGATCGGGAAAGCACAAACTTTACGTGCTTTAACCTCCATTTCCAACCTGGCTTGAAAGGGAGCAAGGAGGGAGAAGCCGAAACACCGCAGTTACCTGAAACACCAGTAAAAGATGGGAAAACAAGCCCTGTTTTACCACAAAATGGTGACTGTCATCTAGAAACCAAATGGAGGCCAAGAGAGCACCACAGCGAGGCGGATCTGAGGAGGGTAGATCCTGTTGGTGAGGGTGAGGGGTTTCCATGGCACCAAGCCTTGGGTCGGTCCCATAGTGAGGGGTCATGTGTGAGCTCCCCTCTGACGTCCATCTCTGGCTCCTCACTTTTCAGTGCAAGACACAACCACTGCCAGAGTAGGACACACCCACAGGGACTAAGTCTGCAGCCCATCCAAAACTCGCCCATCTCTCGTAATGAGAGTTTCTGCTCAGGCCCTTTGAGCTGTGAGTCAAACACGGACAGTAATACAGAGCAGGGTGGTTCCACAGAGGGATCTTCAGCCCCCATCCAGAGCCCTACAGATTTAAGAACCCAGGCATCATTACTCACCGACAGCAATGTTTTGTAAGTAATGGCAACTCTCAACAGACATCTAAACCCTAGCACTTATCAGACCCAAAAACAGCATGGCAATGCTGTTTGACATCAGGGTAGAGTAAAAATTATATTTATGTTGCATTGATGAATGCCACAATCATTCATCAGCAGTGTAAACACAAACAATTAGCTTTGTATAACGTCATAAGGAGAAATGCTTTGCTATTCACAGATAAATGAAGTGTGAGTTGACTAATGGCCTACAAGTATGGTCTCTGATCTTGAACTCAACTGGCTTGGTTTTGAAATAAAATAACATCAACAACAAAAGCTCCAACCTCTAAAAGTTTTCATTTCCTCTTGGAAACAGGAAACTGCAGAGGATCATGGAGGAGCTGCTGTCAACAGAGAGGGAGTACGTGAGGGCACTGGGCTATGTTCGAGAACACTACTTCCCCGAGCTGGAGAGGGCTGATGTTCCCCAGGACCTAAGGGGCCAGAGGGGGAGCATCTTCGGCAACTTAGAGAAGCTCCATGACTTCCACCGACATCATTTCCTGAAGGAGCTGGAGAATTGTGCAAAAGAGCCCTTCAGAGTGGGCCGCTGCTTCCTACGACATGTGGGTCCCATGTAACACTTACTTGATAGAAGTACTGGATATATAATTGCTATTTTTAGCAAAAAAATCAAAATTTTCAAACACAGATTGATTTTTGAATCTGAATTTGATTGTGACGTATTCAAATCTTCTGAAGAATCTTAATCATTGTTATATTTTTCTTAAACCTGAATAAATATGTTTTTCATGACACAGAGCAACCAGGTTTTGGCAATTGCACAGTTGTATGATGTCTTTTAACACCAAAGCAGATCAAGTAGTGGTGTATGGTTTCCTGCCCCTCATCAAAATCATTGATTGATTCCTCATCAAAATCATGAGGAATCAACACAGTCTACCGCTGACAAATCCCTTGCAGGTGTTATCTGGTCCTGGGCCAATGTTCGGCTTTAGCTTCCCAGGAATCCATTTTATTTCTCTTGTTGCCATCAGTGTGGTGATACCCATTGGACAGCATTCATTGGAAATAGCAAAAGTGTGGATTAGCCATCTCATGCAGCTGTGAGCTGATGATCTTCTGTGCATTTTGCATTGTGACATATGCACATGTACAGTATGTGCATGTGTCACGATGGAAAATATACAGTACATTTTGCACAAACTTAATAATGAATGAAACGTTTTGAGCAGTGTTTCTGTGTGATGGGTCTGCTGTAAAGGTTTTTAATAATACAAGCTATGATATCTAAACTAAAAATAGAAATTAAAGAGCTCAGATCAGTAAATAAGCAATACAGAAGTGACAAGGATGGCATCTAATTGTCTATATTTATCCCTTTTATTTTAGAGAGAGAGCTTTGCTTTGTATGCCCTGTACAGCAAGAACAAACCACAGTCGGATAGTTTACTCATCAATCACGGGCAGGCCTTCTTCAAGGTAAGAACAACTTCCCTTTGCTCCCCATTCACCCTCACCTTTTTCTCCCTCACTATGAAAAGCACATCTTCATTTTTCATGAAAGAGAGGAGAGAGACTCATGAATCGTGAATGGGAGTGAGGCTATAAATGAAAGACTTCTTAAAATGATGTTCAGGCAAATCCAAATCAAATCATTCTTTTAATTAATGTTTCTTTCTAAGTGGAAATCTAAATGTTATTTATACACAGCTGCCCCACTGTATATTAACCTGTTCCTCTCCAACCTGGCTTCAGCACAGTCCTCATAGCTTTGTCAGCAGTCATCTATGACTGCTGCAGTTTCAGTAACCAGTCTAGAATCTAATCCTGTCTCCTCACCTGCCATACCAGCAAAAGCAGCAGAAGCTGGGCGATAAAATGGACTTATGGTCGTACCTGCTAAAGCCTGTGCAGCGGATCAGTAAGTACAGCCTGCTGCTCCAGGACATGATGAGGGAGTGTGGCCCGGGTCAGACCAGAGAGATAGCCGAGGTCCATGCCGCTCTGGAGGTCATCCACTTCCAGCTCCGCCACGGCAACAATCTGTTGGCCATGGATGATATCCACTACTGCGATGTAAGGGCCTTGACAGTTTTAGTTTTGAAATCGTAAAACTCACTTTTCAAACTAGAATGACAAGAAAGATTAAGGATTCCATGCAGACTTTTTCAACTGAAATTCTGTCAGGAATTCTGTCAGGAGAGAATTGAGCATCATGTATATCACATATGATTTATATGCAGTAATGTAAAGTATTTACAGCTTGAGTATGGATGATGTGCAATACTTTTGGAATGATTAGTCTGCATGGGGTGTGATGGGATGGACAAAGAGGGTACAGGAGCAAGATTGGGATTTTACCTGTTGGTTACGCTGAATAGAGGGAAGTGCTGATTGTATCTCATTTTGTTAAAATCTGAACTTGTATCTGTTACTATTATAATTTTCATTTTTGTTTCACTTATTAATAATTACACTATTTTTTGGAGAATTGCAGTGTGTTTTTGCTGACTACATGACCACCACTTGACAGAAGATGACCTTCAGTGAGTTCCCCTTTCCTATACTGCAGGTTAACCTGAAGGAGCAGGGGCAACTGATTCGCCAGGATGAGTTCCTGGTGACATTCAGGAAGAAAAAATGTTTCCGCCACATTTTCCTCTTTCAAGACCTCATCCTCTTCAGCAAGACCAAGAAGACGGATGTAGGGAACGACACGTACATCTACAAACAGTCATTCAAGGTACATACACACACACACACACACACACACAACCAATTTTATATGTACAGTACCGCTGGTTCATGAACAAGAAAGAGGATCATCTCAGGCCCCTTCACCACCCACCAGAGAGGGGTGGAGAGATGGTCTAGACAGTTCAGCTAACATAATTGGCTCAATGACCACTGACCTGTTTTGGGTGAGACCCATCCTTCTCAAGTGAGATGACCAAACAATGAATGGATTCATTCAAGAACTACTGGCCTTGAATCCAGTCATGCAAAGGGACATATCCTTGATTAACTATTGACTTTTGACCAACCAATGTTGTAATGGACCACAAGGTTGTTGTTTTTAATTTCTTGCTGTGAACATTGAGTGGCATGTAGGAGTAACAAGTAAGTAATATGAAGGAATGACCTCATGTGTGTTTATTGTTTATCTACAATAAAAAAATAAGTTAGAAAAAAAGCCTGATTCTGCCAGCAAAGTCTCAGAGGCGTTTTTACATAAATACATATATAAAGATTATTATTAGTATTATTATTGATATACCTCGTGGACCAGTGGTATAGAAACTAGTATTCATATTATACTACTAGGAAATCAGTGAGTTATTTAGAAATTGTGTCTGGTTTAAATGATTACTTGGCTACTTGGCTGATTCTGAGGTTTTTGAAAGGAATGCATTGTTCAAACGTGAAGTGTTGACTGTGGTGTGTGGTATTTGGTTTCAGCAATTGAGGGCATGGGTATTGCTACCACATCTCCTTTTTAACAAGTCAGTACAAGGTTACTTCCTACATATGTAATGACAACTTGCACAACTTCGCACTTGTCTTGCAATATGTTATCTCATCGCATTCCAGTGGTTTCCATCGGTTTCCAGTGGTTTAGTGTTTACATGCTGTATACCCATATCCATAGGCCCAAATACACTCACCGGCCACTTTATTAGGTGCACCTTGCTAGTACCGGGTTGGACCCCCTTTTGCCTTCAGAACTGCCTTAATTCTTCGTGGCATACTTTCAACAAGGTGTTGGAAACATTCCTCAGAGATTTTGGTCCATATTAACATGATAGCATCACGCAGCTGCAGATTTGTTGGCTGCACATCTATGATGCAAATCTCCCGTTCCACCACATACCAAAGGTGCTCTATTGGATTGAGATCTGGTGACTGTGGAGGCCATTGGAGTACAGTGAACTCATTGTCATGTTCAAGAAACCAGTTTGAGATGATTTGAGCTTTGTGACATGGTGCATTATCCTGCTGGAAGTAGCCATCAGAAGATGGGTACACTGTGGTCATAAAGGGATGGACATGGTCAGCAACAATACTCAGGTAGGCTGTGGCATTTAAACCATGCTCAATTGGTACTAAGGGGCCCAAAGTGTGCCAAGAAAATATCCCCCACACCATTATACCACCACCACCAGCCTGAACCGTTGATACAAGGCAGGATGGATCCATGCTTTCATGTTGTTTACGCCAAATTCTGACCCTACCATCT
>OOFE01050018.1:0-11618 GCA_900323365.1 Monocentris japonica
GGTCTCATGTGTGCCGTATTCTTGGTAGCATGCTGGTGCATAAATAGTATGTGAACATGCACGCCTTTACCATATCCAGGGTTCCTGACCACACTATTGCCCATCAGCACATGGATATACACCCACGCACACACACACACACACACACACTCCCCCTTATCCGAACCAGGGACTGTACCCCAGGGTTAACCCCAACCCCACCCCCCATCCCTTAGCCTAAATAGGCTTTGTATACCTGCTACACACACACATGCACATTTTCCAACTTGTTTCACACATTCATAGGATTTCAGCCCAGTTGTGTAAACCAGACTACTCACCCATTTAGAACATTAAGAACATGAAGAAACCAGGAAGGAAGAACATTTTTGGTCATGAAGGCATGCCAATTTAATTATGGACAATTTTACATCAGTGCTATTGTGAGAACCCTGTATTCATGTCTTTCTCTCTCTGTCACTTGCTTGCTCTCTCTCTGGTGACATCACTATAATCCCTTTTAGTCAGTGAAATGGTTTCACCAGCCATGTATTTTCTCCCTCTAGCTAATTAACCAGTATTGACTGGCCGGTAATGGAATGAAGATTTAGCAACCAGGCCTCCACACACATGATAGACAGGAGAGGAGAGGAGGACAGAGTACCAACATTACAGTAAATTTTGTCCATGTAATGACAGGTTTATTTTTCATTAAGGATAATCAATGTACTTATCTTTAATTAAAGGGGAAATAAGTAAGGTTTTTACCTTCCCATAACACAAATCCCACCCAGTGGCAATCAAATGTAAAATGCAGTGTAGAAGCCAGTAGAGGCTGCTAATCTTCTTGGTGATGGTGTTTGTTTATTATTTTACTAATTAATTATACTAATATCTCAAATTTAATGTAGTCATGATTTGTTGATGTTATAATGCTACAATTCAAGTTTATTTGTATAGCCCTTAATCACAGTTACAGTCTCAAAGGGCACATGGGTGTCACATAGGTGGCACATAGGTGCCCCCCAAACATCCCCAAAGAAAAACTCCCATGACGTGCAGGGACATCAGTACCGCCTTGGTCACCATGGGTAACAATGACCACCAGAGACATGGAGGGAGGAAGAGTTGAGGACCACACTGATGCTGCACATCCACAACCTGGAATGAATATAGATAGACACTCACCAACATGAATGAACAGGTTCACACAGACCTGGAATGCAGGACATATAAACTAGATATAAAACAAAATAGATAGTCAACAGCATAAACGTTGCTAGGTTTTTAATAGGTTCTTAATAGGTTTAAATAAGTTTTAAGTTTGGATTTTAAGTTTGGATAGAAATCATATTTGCCTCCCTAATTGCACTGTTCCAAAGTGAGGGAGTGCTACTGGTCATTAGGATTTACTGACAAGTACAGTTGCGTATCATCCTCATAGCAATGAAAAGAAATGTCTATATGACCAAGTTGGAGCATGTAGATAGAGGATAAAATAGGACCCAGGATGGAACCTTGAGGTACTCCACAACTAACTTTTATGGAGGAAGAAGTGGAACTACCCAAGGCAACAGAGAACTGCCTCTCTGGTAGATATAACCTAAACCAACTAAGCAATGCCAGTGATTCCTAAGTTTCTTAGACGAATGATTAGGATCGATAGGATATTGTGATCAATGGTGTCAAAAGCAACACAAGCAAGAGGCAGCCAAGGATACAAAGCAGTTGCTAAGCCTTGAAGCAACAAACACTCTACATAATATATAATAATTATCAACATAATAAGATCTATTATTGATCAATTTCTAGAGAGGATACCTGTGAGAAAATCCTGATGTTGTAAAACTTTTTTACACCAGCATATCACCAAATGCTAACCAAAAAGGAGGTATTCCCCAGGTTCAGAGAGACTGGGTACGGTCCTGTTGGATGGATGATGCCCAAGAGCAGGACTACTACGAGGAGCGTCTAAAATAAGTTTTTAACAATTTTGATGTCAGTGTGTCAGGCTCTCAGTGTCCAGAGGAGCTGTCTGACCTCTGCCAGTCACTTCACTTGGAGGATGCCACAACTGCCCCTCTCCATTCCCTGCTGCAGAACCAGGACCGACTCACTGTCAGGATTGACTTTGACCAATTCAAGAATGCATGATTCTGGTTTTGTCATCAACCATCAAGAGACCCCAAGCAGACCAGGGGACCTTGCATAAACCAACCAAAGTTTTTGAAGGACAATAAACGCTATGGCCACCACTCCACCCCAGAGTTCATAGAGCCTATTTCCAGTCGGAGGTTGACAACACAAACCCTGTGAAGGAAGAGGATCCGGAGAAGGATAAAAATGTTTCCGCTGTTCCTAGGAAGCGTGAATGCTGGAATGCTCATGAAACGAGCACGGGGGAGTACGAGGCAGAATGCCAGATGCACCTTTAGAACCCCAAGGAGCCAAGAGCCAAGCACCCCTTGGGGATCCATCATTTCTCTGCCAGACTGCTTGGAGGAGAGGCTGCATGAAGTCTGTGATGAGGAACAGGAGGATAACTCTCTGAAACAGGAGTTAGAGGCAAAAAGGAGCTGACTTGGAGCTGTGTGAGGCTGGGGAAGGACAGAGACCTAGACAGCATCCAGCAAGAAATAATCTTACACCTTACATCTTACACACCTCACTTGGCACTATATGCAGTTGAGTTTTTCTTCAAGCTCTCAAATCAATTGTAGCCTATGTTGCTGTAGCCATGTTCTGGGACTGCTGTTGCTGCTGTTTGTGTTGCTGCTGCACAACCAAAGTGAATCACATGTTGTCATGTTCCTGTTTTTTTTGCTTGAGAAAGGTTAACAATTTGGTCAAGCACAGCTTTTAACTTTCAAAGTTTATCTGGTATTTACTAGTAGAAAATTACTCATCCGTGTGACCTGTAAAGTCAGTGTTTGTCTTCACTAGTGTGTCATGTTTTTCTGTGCTTTAGTCTTTGAGTCACTGAGGGTTTTTTGTGTATGTGCATATCTTTTTGTGGGTGTGTGTGTGTATGTGTGTATGTGTGTACACGCACACCATGGCAGCCTTCCAGCCAGAAGCACTCCTGCCTGATGCTAATGCTATGTACAAAACTGCTTGTCATTTGTCTCTGTGATGTTTGGTAATGTTGTAATATGTTGCTCTGGTTTAGTGGTTTGTTGAACTCTTGTTATGAATCCAAGCTGTCATCAGTAAGAGTTTATGCATTTATGTGTTATTACTAACACACAAGGGTTACATTACCCAAGTTACTTTTGTGTGCTATTTGTTAAATCACATTGTGTTTATTTATTTTTGACTTAGATCAGATCATATTTTAGGAGCCATTTATATACAAATGCAGGTAATTGAAAAGGGTTCACAAACTTTTTCTCGCAGCTGTGTATACATTTTGAGTATATATTTCAAGTTAGTAATTTCACTTCTACTCATGTATGTTTTACCTGAATTTTTGTTTTTAACTACATTTATATCCTCATCCATCACGGAGAACCAATTGGAGTTGGTTCATGCTTATCTTTGTTGATGACTGACGCTGTCCTCTCGTCCTTTTAGCACTGCATGGGAAAGATCATACGTATGTAACAGTGTTCTCTTTTGTAAAAAAGGAACTCTGTAACCGTACTGAGTAATTGTACTTCTGCTTAAGTACAATTTTATCAAAGTAACAGTACTTTTACTTGACCTGCTAACACTGAAACCAAGGCTGATCTCCTTACATCCTCTGTACTGTATGTATGTACCACTAGAGAAAAGGAAAGTGCCAAACCTCCTCCACTACCTGAGTGCTCTAACTCTATATTTCTTAAAAACTGGAGTTTCAAGCACTGTATTATTGCGTTATTGTCCTGTTGTCGTTTGCACTTTTTGCCGCAATCCGTCTAGACAGAAATCAGAGCTCAGTTTCATGATGTGCGGCTCTGATTACATGGAAATATGTGCAGGAGTCACGCCTGGACTGGCCATCTGGCAATTCTGGTCAAACTAGCCCAGATAGGCCAATTTTTGACCGCAGGGCCAAGTGTCTATTCTATCCTATTCTATTCCAAATATATTTGCTGCTGCTGTCTTGGCTGGCTCTGACACTCATTTGCTTTTGTTTGCATGTGCTTGTCTCTTGCTGGCTGACAGACCGAGGAGAGAGAGAGAAAAGTTGTTTTAAGGAGACATTGTACAATTGGTTTCACTCGCCTTCGTGTTGATATTGTATATTTTGCCTGCAGCATTCTTGGCATCTTATTTTGTGAAGTAGAAGCTGGCTTGTAACTGCCATTGTTTGGACTTCTGTACAACTCATTATTTTCTGATCATAGGCTATTGTTATGAAAGCCTGTGAGTGCACCTTGTAATGCGATGCAAACTTTTCCTATATAGCTCATTTATTAACTGATCATGTTTTTCTGATAACCTATACATTTTGTTCGTGACAACTATAGCCTTTAGGTGCATCTCGTCTTACTGATATTGACCGCAGCTTTTTAGTTAAAGCTCACATCGCAATCCTATGCAATGCATCCTGTTTATGTTGTAGTTCTTGAGGCTGTCTAAATGGTACCTCAGCTTATAAAATCATCTATTGAAAATAGTTCTTTGCATATAGAAAGCACTTTCTTTATCTGTAAAACAGTTCCTCACTCCCTCTCCCCCTCTTCTCATCTCTCCATTAGGAATTGGAGGAGCGCCTTCGCCACCAGCACCATGCGGAGCTGCAGTGTCTCAGAGAGGCTCACCGCCAGAGCATCGAGACCCTCAAACAGCAGTCAGAACAAGAGCTACAAACACTTCGCTTTGAACTGGAGGATGAGGGCAAAGCCATGCTGGGTAAGGGCTTGGTGTGTGTGTGTGTGTGTGTATCTGTGTGTGTAAAAAATATGATCTCATTGAGTTCAAAGAAAAACCAAACTATCATCCTTCCATTGCTACATATATAAAATTACAGAGGGTGCGATTGCTCTTTCTCTTCTCTAATTTTACTAAGGAAGTCAGTGAAGACAGTGGACAGAAAACAATACTGAAAAGTGCACCCTCTGTACTTTTCCATATAGTGATGGAGGGATGGTGTTAAAATGTATGAAGGGTACTCTCAGCTTTTGTTTGTTTGTAGCATGCTAGCTAGCATATTGTTTGCTAGTAGCATGGTTGCTCTGGCTAAATAGAAAGGACATCAGCTGGGGTCAAAAATCTATCTTTTGACTAAAATAAACCAAAACAACTGAGAAGTTCACCAATATATCAGTCTAACCTTAGTTTTTTAGTGCTGTGTTGTAATGAATTTCCTTTAATTAACCTGCATGGCACGGTCATGGCACTGGAGAGCTTTAATTGCTTTTATGTAAAGCAGTGAGCAAACTTGTGTATGAAATGTGCCATACAAATGAAGTTTGAATTCACTTGATTTGTCTCCCTTTACTGTTTTCTGTTTCTTCCTTCCATCTGTCCTCCCTCCTCCCCCTCGTTGTCCTCAGCCTCTCTGCGATCGGAGTTGAACCACATCCACGCATCGGCCATCGAACACCTGAGACAAACCCACCAACAGGAGACAGCTGCTGCCAAGCTGGAGCTGGAGACGGCCCTGGAAAACAGCCGGCTACAGGTAGGACACAGACCAATTCATTTAGCCAGGGAAGGTTGGCTTCCAATTCATGTCAGATTGGAAGAAGCAGTAGAACGGGGCACATGTCATTGCTACAACTTGGAAATGTTCATGTGTTTAACTGAAGATTTTTATTTATGAATTTAAAATCAACCATAAACAAACTGCTCCAAATATTGCTCGGAGCCTACAAAATTTCCTGCATTTCCTGCTTATAATTACCGTTATGAGGCTGACATGAACGTTTTTTCCCATTTGGCAGTTCATATTTACGGTAATTTTGGTGTCACATGAATGCAGCATGAGTGTGCAAACTAAATTTCCCACAACAATGTGGTCTTTTTATGATGGTAAGACAACATACTCTGGCATTTTTTAATAAATGAAATTGTGGTATAAGCAGTGTTTTTATGTGCGTATGTAATATGCAATAAATTATTAGATTAGATTAGATTAGATTAGATTAGATTAGATTAGATGGCTCTTTATTGTCCCTGAGGGGAAATTGCAGTTATGCAGCAGAACAAAGTAAGAGAGGAACTTGTAGGATTCCACCACCTCCACCTCCTTACCCTGGAGGGTAAGGAAGTCCACAGAAGTCCACCACAAGCTCTCTTGTCTTGCTGACATTGAGCTGTAGGTGGTTGTCGCCACACCATCCGACGAACCTCTCCACCAGACTCCTGTACTCATCCTCATTGTCCTCGTTGATGCAACCCACGATGGATGAATCATCCGAGAACCTCTGGAGATGAGTAGACCCAGAGTTGAATCTAAAGTCTGAGGTGTAGAGGGTGAACAAGAACGATGACAGTACCATTCCCTGGGGTACAACCATGTTGCTCACCAGCGTATCTGACATGCTGTTCTGTAGGCGAACAAACTGTGGCCTGCTGGGGAGGTAGTCCATGATCCAATGTGCCATGGCGTGGTCTACCTGCATGGCTGCAAGCTTCTCTGCAAGAGGCTTGATGGTGTTAAATGCACTAGAGAAGTCAAAAAACATGCTTCTTACAGTGCTCCCAGGCCTCTCCAGGTGAGAGTACGCCTTATGCAGTATGTAGGTGATGGCATCGTCGACTCCCAGGTGTGCCTGGTATGTGAACTGCAGGGGATCCAGAGAGGCTGCCATTAGTGGCTTCAGGTGCTGCAGGACCAACCTCTCAAAGGTCTTCATGATATGAGAGGTCAGTCAGGTTATGTTTGCTAAGTATAAATATCTAACTAAGTAGAAAGTAACTACCTAAGTTCTATATACATGTATACATGTAGCTAAATGCTAAATCCCATTAGCAGGAGTCTGAGCTGGTGTAAGCTAACTGGTCTAATGCGAGAGTATTTTTTTTAACCTTGATTTATATATCGAGGTTGAATATAGCTTACGTCGCTTATTGCAGCTGCTCCACATGAAAAAAAAGACTGTTACATGCAGTTTTCTTTTTTGGCGACTGTGTCAAATAGAAGCTTCAGATTGTTTTTAATAGCAAAATCCATGCTATTGTTTTTATCCATGTTTTATCCTTGCATGTTATTTTTTTCAACTGTTCAACTGTTCAAGCTTAATGTTCACAATTGAATGGAAACGGCTATTGTGATGAATAACTCTCCAGTCAAATCCTGCCTAATAGTACAAATCCAGCCTAATCCACCAGAATGTTCTCTCTCTTTACTGGCGAGAGTGAAGATAGTGTGATGGGAGGGAATCTGGCTCGACAAAAGGCCTCAGTGCTGTGTAGACATCCTCTGAATAGTCTTTCATGACTTCTCTTTCACACTCATAAAAACTCTCCAACGGATCTGGCCTTGGGAGAAAGATAGAAAGGGACAGATTTTTATATAACATGCACTACTGTAGGGTTTGGCTCATATGCTTTTTTTAAAAGATTAATTTTGGGGCATTTTTTCTTTTAGTAGATAGTTGAAAGTAGAGAGAGACAGGAAAGACTGGCAGGGAGAAAGAGGACATTTGACAAAGATCCCAGGCCGGACGCTGAGACAGAAATTCATCTGTGATTTCACACAGCCATCTCTCATATTTTCCTTGTTTTTGCCAATCTTTTTCTCATTTTTTTACTGTTTTCCCCCAGTTTCTACCCACTCTAGTTGTGATATATTAACGTCAGCTGTCTAACAGAGCTTAGATGGGAAGGGGGCCGGTGTAAGATGGCGTAGATAGCCTGCCTCATAAAGCACCTGCCTCAGGCTGTCACACACACACACACACACACACACACACACACACACACCTGGCATGCTTCCCTTCATTATCTTTCTAATTACTCCTAATGCCATGGGTTCCTCTCTCATCATCCCGGTGGTGCAGATGTTCTAGCAGAGGAGCACAGCTGGCTCTCCATGCAATGCCCCCATCCCAACAGCAATCCCTCTCTTCTTCAGTCACCAAGGCAACAGGGAGGTCAGAGGCTAATTGTAGAGCGATGTAGTCTAACCGCCTGTCAATCATGAGTCTGTTGTGAACGCACCTCAGTTGTCAATCACTCCTTCCTAAAGCAGAGCTTCTCAGATGTTTTCACATCTTGGACCGCCAAACAGACCCATATTAGCCCACAGACCCCCATTTGATCAGATCTAGTCCCAGGTACCCATATGGGAAGATTTTTGTTGTTGTTGATTAACTATTGAATTATAGAACTGTCTGCACTGTATTTGGGAAGATAAAAGTGGTGAAACCTATGAATATAATAGTCACTCCTATGCATTCACTAATTGGGATAAGTTCTAGTGAATAAAACTTGTGTGAAATTAAGCTATTCCTCATGATGCTGGGGACCCCCTGGACGCCCTCAAGGACCCATTGGTGTCCCCTGGCCCCCACTTTTAGAACCACTGCAGTAGAGGATGCTACGTTAACTTTACTCACACACTACTTTGTAATTTGCAGTTTTGCATGTAACGTGATTTATTTATTTTATTTATTTTGTACAATGATCTTAACAAAAGCAAAATATGCACAGTGCATTCAGTGCGCTATGTCATATTGGAGTTACTCAAAATTCAGATGCAAGTGGCTGACCGAGTATTTTTGAACCCAAATGAGTATTAATTCTTTACAGGGAATGTAAGGCAAACTGAGCTGTGCATTCGACTCTTGTCGTCACTCTGAAGGGTGCTCTTTGTCCACCTGAATGAATTCAAAAGCATCAGGATGGCAGAATGAACACATATTTATAGTAAAGCAGTCACTGTGCTTCAGAAACAGTTAGTCAAAAATTATAGTAAACTGAGACACTGACATATACACAAACTTATCAATCAAACGTATCAAATGCTTTGGTCTTTACGTGCACTTCATTTCTGTGTAACAGGTGAAATAATGTGTGTGTGTGTGTGTCATGTCTGGCATAGTCAATAAGTATTGAAACACAAACAGTATGGGATGGAGGAATAAGATCAGAGGTAATAACAAGAGCATCAATTCATTCAAGCTTGACCAGTCCCTTGTCTGCCCACATCTGATTGCTGTCATTTTCACAAATGAATTTATTACAGTGAACTGGATGGCTGCAAATGGAAGGTTGACCAGATAGGATTTAGAGGTGCGAAACAGCCTGAGGTGTGAGACAGCAATCAGCGAGTATGCCTGTAGGTCAGTCAACACAAATCGACATGCTTGACAGCGTGGTGAAGCAGGGTGCACTGATGCTGTATACACATCATATAGGAAGTAAGGTAGATGCATGGTTCCGACTAGAAAATACCCTTCACCTCAGCTTTCAACTGGTAAATACGCCGTTATTTGCAGGATTTCTTTTGTTCAAGGTTGACATTGCAATGTTTGGTTTGCTGTTAAACATGAACTTGAATGTATCACTCCCTAAATGCATGTGTTAAGTGTGAAAAAGGAGCAACTGGAGAAAGAAAACGAAAGAAAACATCATTCATAGCATCTTGACGGCATCAAACAAATTCAGATACGTAAACACTTCCAACATTAATTCCCATGTGACACAAATGCAGCATGATAGCGTACCCTTTTTCTTCAACATAAAATGCCATCAATCAATATCAGCCCTCTTAGCCATGGCCTGCTTCATAGCAAGGTCTATCCTTTGTGTGTGTGTATATGTGTGTGTGTGTGTGTGTGTGTTTGCACTGCACACGTAAAAGCGTTTGGGTGTGTTCCCAGCCATGCATTTATCCTCAATCACTCATATGTGGTGATCACAGTCTTTTTCCCGTCCCTTTCCCCCTTGTGAGTTTGTCTTTCATGATTTCTCATCTATATTTACCTGCCCGGTAAAACAGCATCACTATGATCAGCTAAGATGCAAGCATACACCTTTAGCTTCCTCATCAAAGAGCAATTTAGTCAACCAGCATCAGCATCAGTTCCAGCAGTCAAAGACCGTAGTCAGCTAGCATATTAGCATTGGATAGAATGTGGTTGTTTCCAGTAATCAAAAGCTTTGGATAGCTCCATTTGCTAGTGTTAATGGAATCTCAAACATTAGGTAAGCTCTGTTCTTCTAGTCTTTGCTTGCTTGTCAAGTGTCAATTAATCATGATCTAATACTTACTATTAATACTATTAACCAACAAGATGATTAGTTCATTTCCTGCAATGTTTAATAATTATTGTAAATGACATTGTGTACATTGTGTAAGTGTTAAGATATTAAATCAATGATTTTTTGCCTTAGTTCATTTGTTAGTCATTTATTAATACCCAGGTTAAGCACTTAAGTATTCAGAAATTATATAACAAATCTAAATAAGCGCTATGCGGGCCCCTATTATAAATTGCAACTGATGTTTACAATGCACAGTAAATGCTTTATGTAATTGATTTATTTAACATGTCATCAATTAATGTACATTATATCATTTACTATGATATAATACTATTATCAATTAGTTGTTCGTTAACCATTAAGTGATAATTAATACATATAAGATAATGGTTAATTCTTTATTAGTGATTATTATAAAGTGCTATCAATAATAGTATTCATGAATACACAGGACAAGATGTTACTATCCCTTGTGCCATAAACCAAAGTAAACACTTGTAGAAGCCCAATTCAGATTAAAAAGATATTTAAGGTAGACGATGGCGCCGTGGATGGCCACCACGGTCTTTTGGTGCGCCCTGTTTTGTCTGTTTTTGTTTGTTTTTACTGGCCACCATGGCTCTTTTACAAGAGAAGAACTCATGAACATAAAGGGAACAACTCCAGCGGACTTGTTTCCCACATTTCATTCGGATTTCGCGGAATTTTCGGTCAAAGGTGTAACAACCTCTGACCCCCCAGTGAATCGCCAGAGGAGAGGAAGACGGGCCGGCGCGCTAGTGCGACTCCGCTGGCGCGGACTTCGCACACCGCTACCGGGAATATTTCTTTCCAACGTGCGCTCACTAGGGAATAAGATGGACGAACTTCAGCTTCTGGTGGGGAAAAACAAAGACTTTTCTACATCTTCCGTTTTGTGTTTCACGGAGACATGGCTGTGTGGATCGATACCAGACTCTGCACTGCAGCTGGCAGGCTTCCAACTTTTCAGAGGGGATCGCAACACATAACTTTCTGGGAAAACGAAAGGTGGAGGAATATGTTTTTTCATCAACTGTGGCTGGTGTACTGATGTGACAGTGATCCTACAGCACTGTTCTCCTGATCTGGAAACTTTCTTCATTGACTGTAAACCGTTCTACTCTCCCCGTGAGTTCGCTTCATTCATTCTGGTCGGTGTTTACATTCCCCCGCAAGCCAACATGCAGGAGGCACAGCGCACGCTTGCCGACCAGATACTGTGCTTGGAGCGGACAAACCCGGACTCCTTAGTTATTTTCCTCGGTGACTTTAACAAAGGAAATCTCAAACACGAACTCCCAAAATACAAACAGTTTATTAAATGCAGTAACGCTTATCACACCATCCCCCGTGCTCCACTGGGTCACTCCGACCACGTCATAGTCCATCTGATTCCCACATACAGGCAGAAGTTAAAGCGGAGTAAACCTGTTGTGAGGACATCAAAGCAGTGGTCCAGTGAAGCCATGGAGGAT
>OOFE01050021.1:0-13317 GCA_900323365.1 Monocentris japonica
CTCCAGGCGTGCTGTCCGATAGCTGACGCCTGCGCTGTCCTCTGACCTGGAAAAGTGCATGTGTGTGGGGTGATGTGTGTATATCTAGTCAGAGTTATGCGAAGAAACAAATTCACTGCATGTATGTGTGTTATTGCCAAATAAAGTTGATTTCATCAACCAGTTCTTCTTCTAGTCCACATAGAGACTGTCCACCACAGGGCCAAGACCACCATAGCTCTTTAGCTCTTCCAGCTCCTTAAATAGTATGCTGATCTGCCTTGATACATCAGACAATTCTTCATCATCTTCATAATCCACATCGTTACAATATAGAGTATCCCTCAGTGTGAGGATCTGCTGCACAACATAGTGAGCCATTGCTCTGGTCATCATGTGGACCTTGTGAGAAAGGGCCGTCTTCATGTTGAGCTTGGTACCAAATAAACCGTGGAGGCTGTTGTGGATTTGGGTCGCCATGTTGGGGATCTCTTGGGAATCCAGGTGCCAGTTGACCTTCTCCACCCTCTTGGACACCTTTATATTATATTGAGCAAGCATGTTCTCCACTTCAGCAATGAGGGGCCAGTTGTGTAGCTCAGTAGCAGACTCAATGTTGCCATCATATATCTGGATAATATAACTGTCAAACCAATTATCTTCCTAATGGTTTCAGCACTAGTTCCTCGGGTTTGTTTGGTGGAACTGTGATATGTTGGGCTTTTGCCCTGCTCTCTGACAGCCAGCTCAATATGGTTTGAGCCAGCTCATATGATTGGTTTGCTACTTTTTGTTAAGGTGATTACATGCAAAGAATGCATATATTAGTATTACTTTGTGAGTAGAGACATGTATGATGAAAATTGTTAGGTGGAAATTCATAATTTCTTAATTGCTATGTGAAAATTCTGAATTTTTCTTTCACAATAAACCCACTCCACTAGAGTTATGGCCTTCTCTTTGGCACTGTTCAAGGGATTCTAAGTGAAAGATGCCTTCTCTGCACCTAACTAGGTTTTACTTTCAATTCACACCTTTTAATTGCAACAGTAATGGACCCATCAAACACACTTGAAGTGCAGAATGAAGTAAGAGGAATGAGACACACATAAATACTGTATATTTTGAGGAAGCTAATATTATATAAGTTGTCAATATGTCAATACCAATGTCACCAAATACAATAAATGCACAGGATTTGTCTTGGTGACATTGGTTAAAGTGATTATGATTCTGAAACTAATTCAGCAGAATCTCAGCACATCTGTTCGCTACAATCTGACCACAAGTAATCTTTACATCATGGCTGTTGGTTATTTTTTTCCACAATAGAATTCTGTTTGAATTTTTTTAATATTCCAGGTGTGCTATTTCATGTTATTTATAGGAATTTCACAAGGAATACTGTAGACAACAACTGCTAGTGACCAAGTGACCAATTACAATTGGGGCACTACAGTAGGTTGTTTTACTTTGAATTTTGAGTTTGTTCTTTCCAATTATGAAGATGAAGATGCCTTCAGGCTGCACCCTCTGCTTTTGAGAAATCAAAGATCTTGAACAATGTAATCAGCCATTTGTTTGTAAAACATGGCGATATTAACAGCACCGGGCTAGGATTAAAGGCAACAACTATTTCCTGGTTTGTTTTTCAAAGGAACCCTATAATTTATCCATGTTTACTCCATAGTTGATCTTGTCACATTGGTATGTGCAATTATTTTTGAAAGTGCCGTCACACACCAATTAGAAACCATCCCAGAATGTTTGTGCACCAAAGATGTGGAAGGAACTTTCTTATTAAGAATCCAGAAGGGTCAATTTAACTGGGGAGATGGATAGGGCAGATGCACTTGGCTGAGAGGGAGGGTCAGCACACCGTAGATAAGGGGAGACATTTGTGAGCTGGGATGCATCAATCTTAGTAATTATACCCTTACACACAAAGTATATCGTTACAAAATATAAATATAATTAGCCTACATTCAAGGCAATACCTTGCCATTAAAGAAAAACATTAAAAAAAACAAATCATTTAAGAGTAGTGGCATCCTTTAATCATCAGCTAAATGCAAAATGTGAGATCAATATATAGAAGATATAGGGTTACACTTTGTAATTAAATTAACATCAAAGAGCTATAGCAACAATCATTGATTAATCATCATGACTGAATAACCCACTCTTGCACTCTTATCACATCCTGCCTGGCTGCCTCAACATCTGAATTTTATACCATTTTCCTACCCTTTTGACAGGCTTTACTTAATGTTGGAATTGCTTATTGTTTTATCTGACCATTTGCCCTAATCAATAGAAATACTTCTTGATTTGCCTGGTGTTACTTGCTTCCTAACCCATTCTTGGTTTTCATTCAACTTGACAAGTACATTTTTGTGTAGGGTGCTAGTGTAACAGAGTTTAGATCCACTTGCTACTGTGATAATAACCAATAAGTATTATTTTCTGCCTTTTTTATGGTGGATTCTTATTGGCTGGTGGAAGTGACCTCGTGAGAAATACACTAGCTACAGGTAGAATTAAGGCTATGTCATTTCTTGAGGAATGTGCAAGTGGTAGGTTGATTCTCCCCAGTACTTTGTATTATATGATGAAATTCACTCCATTAATTTAAAGATGGTGAAATGAAAGTAGTGTAGTGCATAGTGTGGTGACTGTATTGTACATATTTTAAAATGTTACATTGCACTGAATAATGTACACAACTAGCTAAGCTAACTAAAGCTAGTGTTCTAATAATTGCTATCTGTCAGTAGTGAGTTGTTGCCAATCCACCAAGATGTAAACAATCCACCAAGCTGACCAGTGATTTCTGTCTCTTGTTAAGAAAGATGGTTGATGAATCAACTTTATTTGGCACTAACACGTATGCATGCAGTGAATTTGTTTCTTCACGTACCTCTGACTAGATATACACACATCACCCCACACACATGCACTTTTCCAGGTCAGAGGACAGTGCAGGTGTCAGCTACTGGACAGTGCACCTGGAGCAGTTGGGGGTTAAGTGCCTTGCTCAAGGGCACTTTGGCAGGCACTATAGCTGTGGCACCAGTCATTTTTCAATCACCAGCTCACAGCTAGAATGCACCCTCCTGGTGGTGCCGGGGATCGAGCCAGCGACCCTCCGGTGATGGGTCGGTCTCTCTAACCGCTAGGCCAACCTGCCGCCCCAGGTACATATTTTATATTTTTATATTTAATTTCTGTCATTTCTTGAGGAATGCACCCGCTTGAGTTGTTGCCGGGGAACTTTTGTAAACAATCCACCAAGCTGACCAGCAATTTCTGTCTCTTGTTAACCAGACAATAAATCATTTGAAAGTGTGCAGATAATGATGATGATAAATGATGTACTTTATCAACATCATCATTATCAATGATAATGAGATCATTTCCTCCTTGCAGCCTTCTCTCCCCATTTTGATGTAGGGGAGAGCCACCCTTTGTTTCTAGGCAACCATAAACAAAATTGGTCATGTGACCACACATTTTGGTGGAGTCCTTCATTTTACTCACCCTGTGATGGACAGAGGCACATGGAATAAGTGGTAAGCACATATAAGTTAAAAAAACAGTTTTTTGCCATTCCAAGTAATTTTCTTATGCTTAGTGAGTCATGATTCTTCTGTCTGAACAATAACAGAAAAGTCACAGAAAATCTCACACGTGTTAGTGCTTTAGGAAGCTACAATATGAGGTTAAACTGTTAGCATGACTTTATCTCTAAATTGCTGCATGATGCAAGTTTGTTAAAATGGTGAGGGTGGGGTAATATGAGCCAATAGGCCTGGGGCGAGTTGAGCCAATGGCCATTGATTATTACTTATGTATTATTTAACTGTAATTCCACATCGCATTCTTATATTTTATCACACAAATGAACTAAGATGGGACATTTTGAACTTTATAGACCAAAAACAATCATGCCATGGTTCTATAAACAGAAGACAGGCAGGGCTTCAACTCCTCTTGTGGATTTGGACAGAGTAGTGGGAGAGGTCTAGAATGGGAAGTCCATAATCAGGTGGCAAGGGACATGAAGATCGACAGGATGATGCTAATGCGATACATGGATAGGAAAGAACTAGGAGAAATAAAGAGAAGAGGACATGCCACTCAAGTGTTCGAGTAAGACATTGAGACAGAGCTTGTAGACCATATAAAGAATCTAGCGGCCACGTTTTAGGATCGTGAACCATGAAAAAGTCCAATATAAAGTCATGAACTGGCATTTGAGTTGGCTGAATGAAATTACATTTATGTCCCTACAAGCTGGATCAGAGAGGAAAAAGCAGGTAAAGTGTGCATTTGTAAAATAAGGAATAATTAATCATTTTCCTAGGAAATACCTACCATCACCTTGCAACTGAAACTAGCATATAGAGAAGTGCCCACAAAATGACTATGTGGAATGGCAATTGTTAAAAATACACCAGTGAAAAAAAGTATGAAAACGTTGTCTTGCTTTGATATAGAATTAGATAAGGTGAAAATATTCTGTTTTACTTCAACATAATCACTGGCACAATGTACCCCCATGTGGCTCAACTTACCCCTCATCTGGGGCAAGTTGAGCCAAGAGACCACTTTTTTTTGGCAAATCATATTTTCAAAAATTCTTATTTTAGATCTAATGTGATGATTTCCAGGGATGCACAACATCCTTAAATATATGTACATATCCTAGTTAGAGGCATTACTGTTATGCAGTCACTATAAAGATGCCTCAAGTAAAAAGTGGCTCAGCTCACCCCACTCTCCCCTACTACTGATTACCTCCACTGCCATAATGAATGCTAAATGGGAGAATTTGCACCCTGTCAATTTACCATTGTTATACCATTTCCAGATACCATTTACCTGTCCTCCTCAGTGCTCTCAAATGATTCTTCAAGTTAACTTAGTATGCTGATGCCTTTTTCTCCTCTTCTAATGTCTTTCTTCATTGCTGTTGGACACTGTCTTTCTTTTAGAGTCATTTGCATGTGCTGGTAAAAATAATTAAAAAATATCAGCTCTTATGGGTTGTCCTTGTGGCTCATTTAGCTAAGGTGTATACCGTGCAACTGCAACATCCTGGGTTCAAATCCAGCCCGGAACCTATGTCACGTCATCCCTCTCTGTCTCCTCAATCTTTCCTGTCGTCTATCAAATAAAGGCAAAACGGCCCAAGAAAATAATCTTAAAAATACACTAAATTATATTAGCTAATTAAACTATATGGTATACTGTTTATCTACAAAGCCGTTGTTCAATTATTAAATTACCTCTCAATATCACAACTATGCTGGGTTGGATCTTTGGGCACTACCACACATGGTCAAATGACTGGCTCATGAAGGCCCCCAAGTTTGTTCTGAAGTCATATCCTCTCCCCATGCTCAACTTGCCCCTCATCTGGGGCAAGTTGAGCAGCATTTAGCTTTTCTGCTCCAAACACATGGAATAATCTTCAACGCACCCTAAAGATTCTCTCATAACCTTTGGACAGTTCAGAACAATGACCAATAACTACTGTTTCAGTATGTAATTGTTTTGACCTGACTTCAACCTCACTGATTCCTTGAACCTTAAATAAAGGTTGAATGAATGAATTAATGAATGAATATGCAGAAAGTAACATTATAATTAACAATATTACTTTGGATGAAAGATATACAGAATATTTTTTTATTTATCATCAACAATAGTAATTCATATCTATGGTTATGGTTATGTATACCCACTTACATTGTAAGTTATTTAGTTCCAATAACTTTAAACTGTCTGTGTGAGAAATTATTTTCACAGAAAGGGTATCTGATAATCCTGCTGCTCACTGGCCCATTTAATTATATAGGGGTAAAGCTTGTCTTTAAATAGCACTGACCTCAATTCTATTGGAATTTAATTTCACAAGTCATGTCATCGTTTTTTAGGGCTCCTGAAATACCAATGCTTGTTACACATGATAGGTTTGTAGGAAGAAATTTTGTGATATATAAATTTTAGCTCTCTTCAACAAATTTTACATTCACTTTTGATTCCAGACATTATCTTGGCCGAACAGCATCAGTGAACATTTCATTAAAAATTCTACCCCAAAAGGAGATTGGAGATTTTTGTGTGCTTATCTAAATAAGTTATCCATAATCAAAGTGTCTGCTACAGAATCATCACAATTTATGTGCCGATACAAAAGACCAAAGACCACATTTATAGGTAGTTTCCATTTGTGGGTTGTACAGACAAATCAGAAGATTTCCAATAACTCTTAAACTTCTTCACAGGCATTTCTTCAGTCTTTTTATACTCGTGAATTCAATAGAAATTATTTAATGTGCCAGTCTCTGTACTTGTATTGGAAATAGCCAAATGACATTCTTTAACACTGATCAAAATCTCAACTTGACACTGACACCTATAGTACTATTTACAACTTACAGTGTTGCAGTAACATTCCAGGTTGACAAATCAGTTAACAAAGATTGAAAATAAACAATACCCATAAACTGATCACATTCTTTGCCTTTTGTTTCATATGAGGTGTTGCTGATTTAAGGGAGTGGGAGTTGTTGATTTTTGGATGGACCATCTGCCAACATTGAGACTTGCAGATAAAGATATGTAACAATATTATTGTCCACTGTACTGTACTGTACCTGTACAGTGATAATTACTAGTTTGTATATGCACAATGCAACTGAGTTGCGGAAACCTGACTGGAGTTTGCGCGTAGGTACCCAGCACCAGTTTTGGGTAGCTGAGAGGGTCCACCTCACAGGCGCCGGATTCATTTCAGAAGTGCAAGGGCCCAAAAGTGTGTGTGTGTGTGAATGTGTGAATGTGTAGCGGTAGATAGACTCTCACTAAACTTCTGCGGAGTAACTATAGCTCGCTTGCACCACAGGGTGGCGGTATAATATATCGTAGGAGGCTTGGGTACTTTTTCCAGTCATTAATTCTGGATTTAACAAAGCTGTCATCTCCACATTTGGAGAAAGTTACAAGCTGTTTGACAGCTTTACCCGTCTCTATGTCCCGACAACAACCCTCCACGCAGTCGGAGGATTAAAATGTAAATATTATCCCCGTTTTATGTTTGCCTGCATTATGTCTATGCTTTATTTTACCTAATGTCTTAGAGTGAGCGGGAATGATTGAAATGTCTTTTACCATAAGTGTTGCAATATGGGGGCATTTGAGGGGATACGGTGATTCGCGACTTAAAAAGAAGGTGGGAGGAGGGAAAAGTGGGGGGGCCAATGGCCCCTTGGTCCCCCTACTTGCGGTGTTGGTGCTCCACGTACTTACTCAATAGTCCTAAAGGGACACTTCAACACTCATGTTGGCAATGACTGGGAAACCTGGAGGCCCATGATTGGAAAGAACAGCAATCCTGATCTGAACCTGAGCAGTGCATTGTTATTGGATTTCAGTGATTTTGGTGACAAACCCATTACCTCAAGATTGAACAAAATTAAGGCTTGTTGAAAGTAGGTTGTTAACCACTCAAGCAGGGGGCACTAAGTGCAGCCCATGCTCTGTGTCGAGAACTGAACTTGTATTAACATGTTGGGTTTGATGGTCTTGATGAGGCACTGACCAGAATATTCCATATTCAATTCTTGTCTGTAATGTTTCACTGTCTTGTAAGTAATGATGTTTTCAGTCATCTTCTCATGTTGTATAACATGTTGCATGATGAAACTCTTGATGAAAGCAGCCCCATGCCTCACCCCTCCTATGGTCTACTCTCCCATAGAGGAAATGGGCAATTATCATTACCAGGCCAAGACTTCCTGCCTTTTTTTTTATCAAGAATTATAGGTGGCTGCAGCCTATGACCACTGCCAGCCTCACCAATAAAAAGGAAGGAGTGTCTCCAAACCTTTTAGCTGGCACTATAGTTACATGTACAGAAACTAACATACCTGAGGACATAGAGGACCCTAGCACCTTAACTGTGAGCGTGGAAGGTAACCACAACGAAAACGAAGAAAAAGAAACCTCTTTGGTTTCACTAGATGAGACTATAGAGCTGTCTTTGGTTTGTCTGCTGAGGGAAGACATCATTTGACTGTTGACTGAAGAGAATCAAGAACCACAATCTATGACCACCGACCCAGCATCTCTATCTCAATCCCACTCTGGTGCCTCATGGGGCAGTGCCTTGCATCCAGCAGGAGGATCTTGTACTAAGGTTAAAACTGTTGAACTAAAAATGGAAGAACTGGGGAAGAGCAAACCTATCTACCAGGATCCTGCCCAACCCAATATGTCCCAAAGCCTCCACAGACCGAAAATAAACAACTGGATCATCAGTGCCCATCAGATGGAAAGTGGAACGCCAAGTGGTCCACAAACAGTACCAAAAGAGGTTCTCAACAATCCAGAATGCAAGACCTTTCTGTATGCAGTTAAAGAAAGGTCCTCCAAGTTACGTGAAAATCTGTGTAAAACTACAGCAACGAATAACATCGCTATTTCTTTACTTACTCCTCAAGCAAGTATTCAGCCATCATCATCATCACCTATTTCTCAGCATTCTGTTATTAGCTCTGCTGTCTCTCAAACTTCTATCTTGACAGCTGCTCAATCAGTTGGGGTCAGTACTACTTCATCAACCATCACCAAGCCTCCAGCTGCTCAAAAGGTGAGTTGTGGCAATTTATTTATTATTTTACTTTGTATTTTATTCTATCGTTGATGGCCTGTACAGAGAAATTAATATGTTGAATTTTGTGGCATCACATTTTTGAACTTAATTCCATAATTACACCACTGGGCTCTTGCCTCATTACAGCAGTGCATACTGTACTGCATTGCTGTCTTTTTCAATTAGTGTTTTGTCATTTGGAATTGCTTTATTGCGCAGCAAAACATCTATAACCTTAATATCCATTCCCTCTTATACAATGATTCAAGCGCCCTTGCCACCAGAGTCACAAATTCATTAAACTGTCCATAAGACATGACCACACAAGATGGATACTGCTAGCTAGCTTCCTACCGAGATGGAATGATAGCTGCTAGGCATTCAGGGCTTGTCGTTGTCATTCCTCCAAGTAAATGGACTTGAAAGAAATTTCATCTGCACCATCTACTGATTATCTTGTACTGTCTGGAGTCTGTGGAAAGATTCAAAAGCTGTAGAAAGAGAAGAGGTTTCCATTTTATCTCTATAGCCTCTTGAGCTCCCTAATCCCACCAGTATGATTTAAACTTACATTACATACAAGACATACATTCTCTTGATGACAGCTTGCTATAAGATCGCTAGAAATAAGGTTCTATGGGAATCAACATGTTAGGAAATAATAGCCTCACTCACTCTTTTTTTCCAATTTGAAAAAAACATAAAACTTGATTGTCTTTGTAGTGTATCTATGACTGTGTAATGTCAGAATCAGAATCAGAATCAGAATGGGGGTTTATTGCCAAGTAAGTTTACACATACAAGGAATTTGCCTTGGTCTGATGGTGCAACATTTACAGAAGTTTTCTTCTGTAAATGTTGCACCATCAGACCAAGGCAAATTCCAAATTCAAAAATATAAAATCTAAAAAAACAAATTCACATCATAAATTATAAATGAACAGAAAAGACTGCTTTTATTTTGCAGATTTGCGGGCCCTATCCAGACCCCATATTGGAGGGGTTTGCAGATTTACAGATCACGCTAGTGCTGTAATGCAAAAATTAGGCTAATGACCCATTATGTCCCACTATTATGTCCCATTCTACAATACATTCAGAATCATTTAATAAATAATTTAAAATATCCTAATCCTGAATCCTAAAATATCCCATGGCTTTCAAATGTATGTTTAACAATAACAAAACATTTTCAAAAAAGAATACAATAATCAGATACATCCCACAGAAATTATAACTTGAATCCTGTCCTCAATCAGTTCTTCAGTGAATTCATTGTTGTAATACTTGGGGATTCAGTCAAAACCTTGAGGGTCAGTGTTTTAGTTTACTAAAATAAAAGCTGCATAGGGAGGTGTCATTGTGTGCCTGGCTTACTCATCAGAGTGTTTAGTTGAGTTGTTGAGTTCACACTAATGATGATCCAACCTCCTTCACTTCCTGCAAAATTAGAATGGTCTGTCCACTTTTATCACTTGCACAAACTGAATTAAGAATGTGACAATTACAATGAGGTAATGATGATTAAACATGATTAAATTGACTGTGAAGATCAAACTATGCTATGTCATGCTGACAACAAAACACAAGCCACACTCATCATTTGAAAGTCAATTTTATCACACTGGGATGCACAAACTGGACAGGTTAAGCCTGACCACATCCTCAGTACTGTGAGAAAGACTCCCGTGGCCGTAATTTGTTTTTTCCACGCACATTAACTTGGAAATAATTAAGCTGATTATTCTGAGGAAACATATATACATAAATATATATATGTATAGGGATATGAACACCTGGATATGGATATGAATACCAAAGCCTTGGTAAATCATTTATACATTATATAAATCTGGAGATTAACCACTAAATGTGTACGTTTACCATATTCCCACATTAGTAACATACATTACTGGTAGTATCGCAATAAATTTTGAATCTCTTACTGTACATGTACGAGACTAGGAAAGCAACGTTTTAAGTATCGCGACTTTTAAGGGGAAAGGTTGGTAAACGAAGCAAAAGCAGAGATAATATATATTAGAAGATGTATCGCCAGTGGAAAATCAAGAGGGACGGCGTAGCAACATAGCGTGGCAAAGATGACGTAGTCGCTGTACGCACCACCATAGAGCGTCATAAAATGATTTCCCCCCGAGACTATTGCAGAACACTCGCTGAAACTATAGCCTATTGCAGAGAACAAGGAGAAAACGACAGAACGCATCCTTATTTTCTGATTTTAATGTGCAAGTTGCTTTCTGAGTCATGCCCAAGGAGGTTTTATAGACTATGCCATGACCTGCCTGAAGAGCTTCCCCCCGCGACTCCCATGATTCATTGCACGGGTACGGAAAATGGATGGGATTAAATACAAATGAAGCTCAATGGCGTTACGGGCAATACTAGCTGCTTGGAGATCTTTTCCTTTAGGCTGTTTGACAAAAGCCAATAGATAAACACTGAGGGTAAAGAGCAACAACAGAAAGGGAAGTGACCGTTGCTGGAGGAGTCGTGGATAAGCCTTTCATAAAGACCGATTGAACATATGAGTGAGTATCTTTGTATGAAGCACTACCATAACGTCGAACCTTTTAGTGCATGTGCATCTTTTAATGGTTTGAATATGATAGGAGAGCAAGTTGGATTCGAAATCGCAGTGCTAGCTCTATAGCCCGACTGCTTATGCCATGGGGTTTGCAATATAATGCTATAATGACAATGTTTAGCATTCCTTAGATTTGAATGTGTCCATCCAGCCTGTCCCGTAGTGAGGGTGCTGACGGTGGGTAGTCGGGATGCCTGGCTAGCTCGGAAGAAACGTTATTGGGAGTATAAGTAGCATAATGCTGATGGGAGGATACACTGTAACGTTAGTGCACTTATGAATATTGTTTTGTACTTCTGACAGATGCAGATGTGATTTGAGGCAGCCTAGGAATCAGAGCTGTCACTCAAACAAGCAGCGAAGTCACTTATAACACAAAACATTTAAGATGGAGGGATCAAGGGGTTGCTTGTGCATTTAATTGTTAGCTTGTTATTTCTACTTTCACAGAGAATCTAGTTAGCCAGCTTTGCTAAAAAAGCAGCTGTGGCCTGCTGACTGTGTTGCTAACTGAACTTGCAAGCCTGGTTAGCAGTTAAGGGTCAGTAATTGCTGTTCACCAGACCGGCACATACGGGTACTGTATGCATACGTCACGTTCCTGCCTCTTTTGGGGGAGAACAAGCGACCTTAGACCACAATATTAAATGCTGTCAATACATTGCCAGATCATTCTGCATATTGAAACTTTATTGTATGTCACATCATTATTTCACAACACTGCCTACCATTAAGTGTTTCCGCTTCTTTGAAAAGCTCAAATGGATCCATCTTCACCATGTCCCTTCAGTCTCGAGGTGGTGTAATGACCCTACTAAGTGGCCAGATTTACTACCTACTTGACTCCTGACTGAATATCTAGTTAACACCGTCATCTGAATTGCTGTACTTTACACTTTGTTAAATCTGTTGTCAGTGAAATGCTTAATTTCATTTTGCAGTGTTGGGTAGCTGTCCTGTTACTGATGCTACTAACTTATGTTGTCACTCTTACAATATTCAGAGTATTGTTACCCAAATGGTATTGTAAAGCCCTTTCTGGACTGCATTAGTATTACCATGGGAGGTCAGTATTTTGATTTGACCAATGCACATCGGTAGTTTTAGTCAGTCACTATTTTGCTAGACGGTACCTTGGTGGAAAAACTCGAGGCATGTTTTGGAACCTGGTCAAGCTGGTAGATGGTTGACCAGCTCGAGGTATGCTGTGGAACCTGGTCAAGGTGGTAGCTGGTTGACCTGTTGAGAACCTTGGAACCTGGTTAAGCTGGTAGATGTTAGCAATCAAGTAGATTGTTAAACCAAAAGCTGATAGCTGGTTCACCCTATATCATATCTAGTTTACTTCAATTTACTGCTAGTTCTCAACAGAAGACGCCATCAAACGTTAGTTTTGTTTTTAAGGACGTATTCTGGATCAGCACTGACCTGGGTTTTTTCCTTCTCAGCACTGCTTTTAATCCATAGGCCTGCTTCCTGTCATTAAAAACATGTTAAGACATTTCTCAAGAATATACTGTAATATTTAACACACAGAGATTATATGAATTTAAGGAATAATTTTATTTGTGTATAAATATACAGTACCAGTCAAACGTTTGGACACACCTGACTGTTTCTCATGATCTTAAAGACATTTTGATCTAAATGCTTATGCTTAAATGCTTGAAATTAGTTTCTTAGACAAATATAAATAGTGAAGTTGATCCCTATGTATGAATTTCTTTTCAAAACTAAAATTTAAATTTAAAAAAAAAGTTTTTTTGAAATGCACCCCCAATGAGTAGTTTTCATTTAGAACTTGAAATTTTAAATTTAGAGGTGGAGAATGTTGAAGATCAATGATTAAATCATTATTTTAAAAGCACACATAGTGATTGTGGTCTTTAAAAGTTAATTTGTGGAATTTCTTTGCTTGTTAATGCCTAATGCCAAAGGGTGGCTACTTTGAAGAATCTAAAATCTAAGATAGTATTGATTTGTTTAACATTTTTTTGGTCACTGCAGAATTCCTTTCATGTTATTTCATAGTTTTGATGACTTTACTATTATTCTAAAATGTGTGAAA
>OOFE01050027.1:5325-21830 GCA_900323365.1 Monocentris japonica
AACAGTATTTGCATTGAGCAGAGGCGCCATTGTGTCAATGTCAAATGGAGTGTTTGTAATGCCTCTTTCTCTGTTGCAGGAAAGCTTGGGCTGTATTCATTTCAAATATTTTCGGTGATGCATTAGTGTCAGGATGTGTCGCTTCCATTTCTCAGTGATGAGCAGCACCCTGACAGCCCAGGCGGATGTGTAAATACAATGGAAAACACTTAACTATGAGATCATCTGCACTGGGTTATTAATCTTGCTTTTTAAGGGCCTGTGTGGCCTGACTCCGTCTACGATTCTCCTAGCCTGGCGTTGCTTGATTCTGAACCATGTTATCCCCCTAAAAAAATATCCATTAGGGAGATGGATGTATTGTGGGGATGGTTGGAAAACAAAAGGAACACACAAGTGCTGATTGGGTGGGTTATGGGTTAAGGGCACATTTACAATGGGATTCTTTGTTTGAACGGGCTGCAAGATACCACATAGGGCATAATGGCTGCTGCTGGTAAAACCCACACATTTGGCTGGCTGATGAGTGAGTCCTCTACCCAGCGGAAGAGCAGGGAGAGAGAAATGTCATGTAGGATTTAGGAGAATGAGACTTTGTCTAATATATTGTATACTAAAATGGGTTTAGCGTCTATATATCAAATATATATTTCTTAAACATTCATAATGGCAATTTTGTCTGAGCATGCATGCTGCTGCTCATCAGCGTCCTGCTTCACACTCATACAGTTAGACACATTCACACTTGGGAGTTGGCAAGCATAACCACAGTTGTGCACTGTCAGCCACTGAGCAGCTCCACCGGAACAACTGAGGGTAAAGTGCTACACTGAAAGGCCTCAAGGGTAAATTCAGCAGACCCTAGGCTCTTTAACAAGCAATGTTAAGCCTGTGTCAAAAATGTAGGTGCCATTTTTGATCCAAACTTGAATTTTGAACAACATGTCAAGAGGTTGGTACAGTCATGCTTTTTTCAGTTAAGGAATATTGCCAAAATCTGTCCCTCGTTGTCTTGCCATGACATTGAACAGGTTATTCATGCCTTTCTGATGTCACGTTTAGACTATTGTAATGCCTTATTTACCTAAACCAGTCCGCCTTGGGTTGGCTACAATTAGTTCAAAACAACTTACAGTTAAGAGTGAGTATGTCTACAGTATACATTGCAATTTTTACAGTACTCTAAACCCCAATGTGCTGTCAGTAATCCATAATTTTTGTGTAAACTGATTTCACTACCATATTCAAGGGTCACAGTGATCAATTAGGGGTCCAGGTTTGAAAATTGTGCGTACTAAAAAAAAACAAATTAATGATGAAGGCATATATGTTTGAAAGGCATATATGTTTCTAAACCTTCATATGAAACTGATTTGAGTGAGAACATACTGTGTATTCTTATAGAATATGGTGAAAAATGTTAATGCCTATGCTTGAGTAAAACACAGGCTGATACTGGTAGTGCTGGTAGCCCAATAATGACCCATATGAAGGCAGAAAGGGAGGGCGAGTGCTGACATGGTTCTCAGAGTGCAAGGGCCATGCACGGCAGTCACGGGGACAGTATTGGTATTCCCAGTCATGTCCCTCATACAGAATGGCACTCAGACCTACTTATTCTAGGCACATCCTCAAAACTCAAAACAACCACTACGCATGAATTGCAATGCATAAAATACCCATACCTCACATGAAAAATGAACCACTATACCTAACATTGCAGACTGTTGAAAAAAGATTGTACGTAATTGTTTTACCCTGAATTTATTCATAACAACCAACTGAAGTCACTCCTGTACGTTCTGATGCAAACCACTACATATATTTGTCCCCCTCACATAAATCACTGCGCTGACTTCAAGAGATGCAATGGCCCATGTATCATCTCTGGTAGTGCTGAATCAAGGGTGATGACATGGCCCTACTGCAGGGCCACAAGCACTAAACCACAGGCCACAGATGTGTTGTCACTCTACAATTACAGCAATCCATTTCTATAGCTTCAATATATCTACAGTATGTAAAGACTGAATGCCCACATTATGCAACCCAAGAGAGACAACCGCCTAATGACGAGCAGAGAATAAGCCAGCCAGAACTATGAATATAATAAAGACGTAATTGTCTCCATTGGTACTTGACGGCTTTCTATTCAATACTGGCAGGTTGCAGAAAGGTGGATAGGGGACGGCCATGCAGCCTTTGTATGGGACAAGAGGCTTCTTTTAAGGAGACATAGGAATCTTAGCCTTGCTGAATTCAATCCTGGTCCACTTCAATTAATTAGAACTAAATAAATAATGTGCAAGGAGCCTATTTAGGGGTTTTATTCTCAAGACATAAAAGCCATTAATTATCAGGGTCAACGTGAGAGAAGGAAATAAGGGTGGATGTGGAAGGTGCATTGAAATAAGTGCAAAACAGGTAGGATTCTGAATGGCAATTACACTAACAAACTTTGGACTATATGAGAGAAACAACCTCAAAGATATTCATCATTTTTGTGTTTATGGCTGTCTGTAAAATGCCACATTTCTGAAATGGAAATAGTGTGCAAATGTAACATTTGAAAGTCTAAGAAATTCCCCTGAAATTACTCTTACTTGTTTTTGAGTGTCCAGGGAGGCAGGTGAAGTCTGCCCTTATTACCAATGTCAGAGATTCGATTAAGCACGAGCAAAGCAAATGATCCCAATGAACTAATGATTAATCCGGCAGGTCTATTTACTAATGTACCAAAATGCATTAGAGGCATAAGTTAATGGGGACAGGACATCAATTCAAATACAAATGAACCACATTTGCATTGGACGCTTATTGACTGGTGTAACAAAACGAATTACAAAAGGTAATCTACTTATAAACCTTAGAGACGGATGAAACATGATTCCCAACATATCTACGATTTAACTTGGACCCAGTCTTGCCTCCAGAAATGACAGCATCAATACAAACAGATTGACTGGTCTGTAGTCTAAAACATCGGTTCAGATTAAAAGAGAAAGTAGAAATGATTAAGAGGACTTCCTGTCAATGCAGAAAGACAGCAGGTCAAGGCTATGTACTATTTAAGACTCCTCTGTTAACTATAGCCTGTGAGTATGGCCTCCAGTAGATTTGGATTCACAAAACATACTGTAAACTGATGCAAAGTAATGTTTTTGTACTGTAATGTAGTGACTAACTAACTGCCATTACCCCTGTATTAGTGGTGGAAACGTTCCCACACTCTCCTGTGCCAGGCAAGTGACAGTGTAGGATTGTCAGGCAAGCCAGAGGTGACAGTGCTATGGCACTCCTGAAATGGTTCCAATGCAGCGCAGGGTCCTCCCCAGAGGTGCTTTAAGAAGAAAAAACAGAAAATACTGCTCATGCTTGGTGGATGAAAGGCCCAGACTTAATCCTCGCTTTGTTCTGGTACATAGATGAACATGAAAGCCCACTTCTGTGGATTGCTTCCCTCTGGGCCCTTGGGCACAGCGCTGGACCCAGAGCACAGTCTTATCAATAATGCTGCGCTCTTAACTGTAGGCTTAAATTGAGGGAAAATATTCCACAATTTGACGGAAATCTATCCATCCTCCCTTCCCAGTGGTAATGACGCTTTTGCTAGCTTGTCTAATACCATCTAGTAAGTGATTTTTGTTAGGGGAGGAGGGGGGTTTAAAAAGAGAAAAGCAGCAGTTCTATTTGATGTTTCGATCTGGGATTGATCTCAGAGGAAAGGCTCACATTCTGAAAGTAGGATTATTGGCTTCACTGGCTCTCCTCAGATGTCAAAGATCTTTGAACAGCCGTGTAAAGTGCACTACTTCCAGGCTGCTGGTGAACTGCTTATGAACTCATCAAAAGAGCACCTGTCTCCATATTAATGAGGCACCATGCACTTGACAAGGGCCCTCTTCCCACACATACCTGTCCCTGTGAGAACCTCTCCAGCTTTCCTGGAAACCTCAGAACAAAGGGTTCTTCTCAGTCCCAAGCTGGTGTCTCCTCACATCTACACTCAGGAACACACTCACCAGGTCATCTGAGGTACCGAAGGCCACACTGAAAGTTAGGAAGAAGGCAGCATCAGAACCACTTAAATCGCTAAGTGCAATGAATGTACATGACTTTGTGTTGGTGAAATTGGTGCAGAAATCTATTGACCATTTATGCAGATTGATACTATGTACTGATACACGATGCAACAACAATACGGCCTTATATTCAGTGCAAGAGGAAGGTGCAAGGTATAGTATAGATAGCTGACTATACCTTTAATACTACGTGTATACATTCAACATTCGAATGCTGATTAAAGTGGAAATCCTCAAAATCTCAAGGTTTTTTATTTTTATTTTGGTGACATAATTGGTGCTAAGCACTCATTGCTGTGGTGTTTCCTCACTGCTCTTCCCAGAGGTCACCTGTCCATCAAACAGTGTGTTCAGTACTGTGACGTCTTTCTCCTTGGATTTTTTTGTTGAGTTTGTTGGAGTTTGAGTTTCTGTAGGTGGCGCTCTTTTCTTTGTCTGTTCAGCCATGGTGGCTATCGCTGCTCATGCTAACTAGCCAGTTCTTCTTCTATTTATTACAAACAAACCAGAAACTAAAAAAAACATCACTTCCTGTGCACCAGAGGATTTTTCAAGGTAAAGGCAAAGGTAAAGGCTGGAGTTGTGATAGTGACAGTCGCACAGAAAGGGAAGGTAGTGGCTGGGTTTGTGGTGGTGGCAGGGTGGGGGCATGGCTTAACTGTAATTGATAATGTAAAGGCAGATGGGGGTCTCCAGGGAGACGGCAGGAATCCAAACAGATGGCCAAATTGCCGCTTATTTATGTGGAGCAGAGGACTCAGCCCTCTCGTCCACATGGTATGATAGATCATTATAGCTCTCTGTGCATAAACACCAATATGCTTTTAAATCTGGATGGCAAAGCTCGAGAAAGCCAAGATGCCAAAGTGCCATATTTCAAAGGTGCTGTCAGGCATGTGGGGGGAGGAGGGGTACAGTGAACAGCCCATGATAATATGAAGAATCTGTGTGTTAGCAGATTCAGACGAGACCTGACAACAGTAACAGACACCTTCCTCGTGGGCCAAGTCGCTCTGCTTATTTAGTCGCACAACGCATTAGGGATCCATGCGCGCATATATGTTGCTATTTCTTTAACAGCAAACATCAATGTTTAGAGATCAGATCAGGAGGAGTCAAAGTGTGCATGTTTACTCATGCACAAACACACACACATGTCACGTTAGTGGTCAGTGTGTCCTGATGTTAGGGGTAACTGTGCAGCTGTTGTGTGCGTAGACACAGACAGATTGGTTAATACGGTTGTGGCCCCTTTGATCCTACCCTATTCCTGGGTTAACTCTATTAATGTCGCCCAGGACCGCCTCTTTCATATTTACTAAGATACTTTCATCTCCACACACAGTAATTGGTCTCCTAATGTGAAAGCACTGAAGTGAAGGTCACTCATCGGTCTGAAATTACAGAGCATTCTGCTCTCTTCTTCTCATAAAGACACTTCAATACTAACCCGCTTTTCAGGGTTGGGGATCATAGCTTTAAGCAACTGCTCATCCATCTTTGGTCCAAAAATTGCATTAATAGAGCAAAAACATCACTGAGAACAAGTAACTAGCACCTGGGATGAACTAGTGTGTTTCTCTTGTGTGTTCATGAGAAGCTTTGAGGTAAACAGTAATCAAGTATACTGTTTTAATTTTGATGAATAAAAAAACACTGTGCTATTTACAATAACTCATTAAGCTCTTATTCTGGTTATGGGAAAACTGAGTCATATACCAAGATTATGCTGATATTAGCAGGCAACTGTGGCTTATGCTATTTTAGTAGTTTCTGTAAACTTGGTTTTCATTGTAATATGTTATTTAGTTTATTCTGTTCAAAATCAAATTTTAAGTAGCTGTAAATAATATTTGAAACAGGTTTGCTCATTTTAAATAAATCATATTTATTTATTTTCTTGTTTAATTTTACAGTGGGTGCTTTCACTTGCACCATTTTTATCATCAGCTTAACTAAGCCTAATTATTAAATGTATATTCATGCTGCAATGCATTTCAATATAATTATTGGATGAAATTGTAATTGACTATAGGTCCAGTAAAATAAATGTATTTTCTTCAAGCAAGGGGAATTTGCTTTCTGGATCCTTCCATTAAAATAAACAGGACTGGGAGCCTGAAAGCTACTGTACAACAACACTGTTATGTGTACATGATATCATTAACTGAAAAAAGCAGCCCAGAGAACAGGAAAGTGAATATGTGTCATTAAATGAGGAATGTATAACAGACACCTCCCTGGGCCTCCCATATTCAACATTCCAGAGGAACTGCAGTGAATATTAATATTTGCTTTTCATTTCAAGCAGCAGTGGCACACTGTTCAGGAGGAGTGAAAAAGGAGGAGAGCCAAATGTGGCGAATGTGACCTCCAGACAGGATATTAGAGAAAATTACTGTAAGGATGCTTGACCTTACAATGATATGGAAGCTAATTGTGATTATGGAAATGTTTAAATAAAATAAAATAAAATAAAATAAAATAAAAAGAACTGCATTGTGGGGCCTCAGAACACTAAGGGCTTTCTTTGTTGTATAAGACGAATGATTGACAGAAGACAAGAACATCACCCTGTCACATCAACTACCACCATGTGTCTTTCTCAGATGCTCTGAAAGCAGTGGCACTACCGTTGGGGAGGGTTTATTTAACACCCCGCATTACACTTCCAGTCACAAAGAGAACAATCACAATGTGAAAGAGCTATCACACAGTGGCAGCACTTTGGGTCCTTAACAGAGAAGTTAAAGGATAATTCTGGTATTTTTAAACCTGGGCCCTATTTTTACATATTTTGGGGTCTAAATGACTAATAGGTACAAAAAGTTTGATTTTGAGTTTCCCGAGCTTCGCGGCCTTGCAGCAGCTGGTTCACCCTCCTCTGCCTGTTGCCCCTCTCTATCTCTCCTACGTATCTCTCCAATTTCTAGGATTCAGATTTAGAAATTCAGATTTCTAGATTTCAGAGCGAGACTTCTGTTTCTGGTTAAACAAAGGTCTATCTCTGTAGGGATCCATGAGCCTGTCAGTGGCAAAAACAAGCACTTTTAGTGGACGTACTTTGATCAGGCGCAGTTGCCACAAAGGATTACGTTGCAGCCATTGCAGCCTGTTTCGCGGCTGCTGGATGAGGCGATCTACTGGACCAATTCCAAAACTTATGCAAAAATATGTAAAAATAGGGCCCAGGTTTAAAAATACTGGAATTATCCTTTAAGCCTGAAACATGTGAAACATCACAAGGAGGCTAATCAGTCAGTGATTCACAGCAGCAGAGGAGCCCCTGCATCCCTTGAGAAAGGGGAGAGAATTATTTCTTAAAAAGGAGCAGCAACCCCCCAGAAAACACAAGATCACCAGTACCAATATAATACATGTAATGTTACATATAATGCTTAAATACAGTGAAGAAGTTCCACAGCAAGTGCTAGATGATATGGGAAATCACTAAAATGGTGATTTGTGGCAAAGAATACGCTGCTACATTATATCAAGCTAACCATTCCTCTTAAAAGACACATATAGTAACCACAGAGGAAGTAGAAAGAAAAACTAGGTCATTTGTTTGAAATATTGGGCAATTTTGTGTCAATCAAAAAATCATTCCTGAACCTCATCTGTAGGAGGAGTGATTTCACACATGAACCAAATGGGAAGTGGGTCACTGGACAAGAAAGAAGGCCATGTTTCAGATTTAGAAGAGTGCCCACTCATTCTACACTTCAAAGTGAAACGTATGATTCTGCTAAAATGGTGTCAGTGTCTGCACTCAATTTTGGTAATAACTTGCTCGGAGACAGAGAGAATCTGGAAACAATTTGTGATAGCAAAGCCAAGTTTTCTTTTTCCTCTGAAGAAAAGTTATTCTAACTATTGACCTTTCCAGTGCTTGAATGGCATTTCCAAGCATTCTGAGATGCCACTGCTGCTCTCAAACGGAACTTTTTAATCCAGTGCGTCAGTGTTGTTTTAGGCCCCATCTCCTGGGTAAAGCATTTAAACTATTACTGTATGCTCACACTGTTACCACACTATTTCAACAGGGGGGCTCTCTGCTATTCCTGCATTCATGCATTATAACATGCTTACAAAGACGTTTCCAACTGAAGAGTAGTTTTATTTTAAATCTGTTTAATGACCTGCAAATTGTTTTTCAAAACTTGTGATTTTTTTGTCGGTTTTTCACATTTCTGTCACTGCACTGCACTTCAATCACTCCAGAAAGTATTACTTTTAAGTCTTGGTAAACAGAGTTAGAGTTGTCCTCCACTGGTCTATGATGACATTTAACCAATGTGCTCAGCTCGCTTCCTTTTACACTGCTGCTCCCTTGTGGTGTATCCAGATATGATAGGCTGGTTTGACAGTGTATAAATCTAATGGTCCCAGTTGATTAATTAGTGAGAGGATCATGGTGTTCATTCTGTTGGGAAGATGTAATACAATGCCCAACAAGCTTATATGAAACAAACAATAAGTATTGCAGTACTTTTGTTTTTGTTTTAGCTGAAATAAAACCCTATAACAAAGCGCCTTGTTTTGCTCAGTTTAATATTTGCCTCTTCCACTGATTCTTGACTTCAGCCTGCTCATATGACCACCAGCAATGACTTAGCTAACCTGCAAATGTATGTTAACGTGTTTGATTGATGTATTTGAGGAATCTGATTACTTGACCATCCAAGAGCCAACGTCACACCAAGTATGACCATCATACACCATCATCCTAACCCCCACTCCTCTCTCTCCTGGCACATCCCAGTCATATCCCTGTCCTGCTACCCCTCCATCCCAGCCTCCATCCCTCACAAAGCAATCAGGTAAATCCCATATTAACTCCTGGGAAACAGCCCATTAATATTTCACTTGTTTCCAGGCCTGTTTGGGCTATACATCAATGCCCGGCCACTCCTTTCAAAGCCATACATTACAACTATTTTCAAAATACTTCATTGTCAACCCATGGCAGCCTCATTACTTATTAAGATAAGAGGAAAGATGTGCAGGAGCAGTTGGTGGCTCAGCTTGCTTTTAAAGCTCCCTTCTACTGTTCCCTCCTCCTCTGCCTGCCTCCTCCTCCACCTCCTTGTCCTCCTCCTCTGTGCTCCTTTGTGTGCTAAGGCTGTCAGAGAACCTTCAAGAAGTTGCCTGGCTGAAAATAAGTGGGATGTTAGTTTAGTTAAGGAAAAAAGAAAAACATGCCTGCCATGCTGTGTAAAGTCTGTAAAGCAGCGACTGCTTAGCCAGCACAGCCGAGCTGCCTCAAAGGGCATCAGTATTTACAAAGCAACCATTTTGACCTTAAACCTGTAAGCGGGAGGAAAAAGCAAGACATTAGGCTTAAGTACAAAACATTTCATTCAATACAAGTTGAATATCTTTGCAACACGTACGCCTGCAGTACAGTATAGTTGCTAGTGTAAAGTCATAGTTATGCTGTATGCTGTGTATTACACCAGCTCTATTCCTGAAGCTCCAAGTTGCTGAAGGAAAACTGTCTGTATCTCCACAGCCCATATCGAACAACGTGATATATGGAAAGCATGCAAAGCAGTGGAAACTATCCAGGCGATACTCCGAAACATAACTCAAGAGGGTCAACACAGGGTCAGAGGAAAACGTGTCTGGCATCCATTTCCTCCAGTGTCACAAACTGTGCTCTTGTCCCCATGACAAGTCAGGCTGAGGAAATGTGCTACCCTTAGTGGGCATTTAGATGTTATCTGGTTAAAAGGAAAGGATATGGCTGAGATACCCTCCTGCTCATGTATGTCTGCAACCTCAGGGCCTGTTCTGTAAAGAGTTTGCATGTTCTAAGTTTGTGTGGGTTTCCTCCCACAGTCCAAAGACATGCAAGTCAGGTGAATGGAAGACTCTAAATTGCCCATAGGGTGTGTATGGGAGTGTGATTGTCTATTTGTGTTCCCTGTGATGGACTGGTTTCCCTGCCTTCTGCCCAATGCATGCTGGGATACATACATATGTATATATAGAAAGTGAATGAATGAAGTTGCATTGCATCGCGTGAAAACCAATATAGTACAGTAAATACTGTGCAAAACTCCTCTGTCACATCACAGCACAATCCCCATTGCAGAGCTACAAATACATTGTATAGAGAAATTGCCCACAGTATTGATGCTATAGTACCATACTCTCAATAGACTAAATAAAATACGCTGTCTTTTTCAGGGTAACAAATAAAAAAAACAGGTCATATTTATAAAGAAAGAGATTGAAGTGTCCTTCAATCATCTCATCTTGTGTTCATACAGTCAAATTAATGAACAATCTGCTTACAGCATAACAAATGTAACCAGAGGTTGGTCATTAAAGCACTGAAGACATCAAAATGGAACATAAAAAAATGGTTCTTAAAACTAAAAGAAATAAACAAAAAACAGGTGACACACTTGGATAGTGTTTGAAAGCCAAATATCATTTGATCTTCTTTAGAACCAGATCAAGAAGCCTACATTAAAAAATTGGGTGGCCTAAATAATTTTAATGACATATAAAGTACTTGTACTTTTAAAAGGGTTTGTTTCCTCAATAAGTAAAGTACTTACACATTTGTTTTAGAGAAGGGTTCAGTCACTCCAACTTGAAACAAACACTGGAGGGAGGAAATCCTAAATATTGGGTATTTTAAAGCACTTTCAATATGTTATTTTTTCTAAAGCTAATTCAACCTTGGCCCACTTTTAATCACAAGCCCTTATGCAATTTGATTACCACGTCATGCACCCTTAATGTCTTCAGCATGTCTCTGGCATGGGCCTGGGCACAATTAAAAGCAAACTGAAACCTTGTCCCCACTTCACAGCAATGCCTTTCTGGAAACTGCCATCTCTTCAGCTCTCAGCTCACCAGTTGTTTACTAAGTCTAACACATCATGGAGTCATTTAGGCTGGGTGTGTGTTTTTATGAATCACAGCAGCATTGACTTCAGCTTCATAGCGTCCCCTGGTGTATTACTTACACTGTAACAGCAAGGTGGTGCTGTGAAATTGAAGCCATCGGTTAAGGCAGCGATACAGTGGATAAGGCACATTTTTGGGGCAACTCTGCCTCAGCATTGTTGCTTTAATCACATGATTGATGATGAACATTTTGTTGCCAAGAAACTCTGGTTTAATGTATCGCCTGTTGCTGGGAAAGTTGCTCATGAAACTTTAAATGAAACAGTTCTGTACACCGTTAGTGGAAGGTGAAACAAGACACACAGAACATGCTTTGCTTGATCTTATTTGGGGCAAAAAAATACTGCGAAGCACTGGTACATACCGATTGCAAGCACTAAATCTTATGCCAGTACTAAAATAGCCTCATTCCACTAAGTGACATCACAACTACAGTGAAGGTTTGTTTTTGAAGGCATGAGGTCCAATTTCAACCCTCTTATTGTAGCTACCACAGAAACAGAAAAGACACACACAACCAAACACACAGCCAACCTTAATAAAGGCAAAGCCATAAAACCCAACCTGGGACGGCAGGGGTGAGTTGATTAATGGCTGGAGGAGGGCTATATTTTTCAACCCACTCTCAAAGTGGGCACTTTCATGCACCTTTCCTAATGGTTTACAAAATCTGCTGGAGGGGCAAGTACAGTACAGGGAGCATCCTCTGTTCCCAAGCAGATTATTTACACAACGCCCTTATCAGACATCCAAACTCAAGCTATTAGTCATCGCTGAGCAGACGACAAGCCCAGAAATCCAGCATTTACTATTACGTGGTGATGAATGGAGAGCCATTTCAATGGTCATACATCAACCAGGCATCCCCTAAACATGATCTCCCGCCCCTCGCTCTCGGGAAGATAGAGTTAATATTCCATCAGTATCCACACCATCCACACATCACGTTTAAACTTACTGTTAGATTAAACTACAGGAAACTCAAACCCTGACCTAACTATTGCATCAGCATCCAATTGAACTTTATTTATTTATTTATTCTTTTAATCAGATAATGAATGACTGTAACTTATAATCTGAAAAAGTGTGCTAAATACTATTAACTGTTTTATAAACACAAAATATATAAAATGAAGGGTTCAAATAGCTGTGCATCATTTTGGGAAAAAAAGCTCACCCCCTTAGGTCCTTCATTTACAATATAGAGGATTTAAAATACAGAGGACTGAGTTTGCAAAAAAAATGTTTTCTAAACATCATACTTCTAACACATTTATAAACAAGCAACTTTACACCCAGGTAATATTATTTCTGTCTGTGCCCTGGATCTTACTTTCATCAAGTAATTTTTTTCCTGTTTTCAGTTTTGAATATTAAGAGCTTGGGGAAAATAATTTTAAATGGTGGCGGTGACAGATTATCCCCAGGGGCAGCTAATGTTGAAAGTTCACTCCTCCTGAACGTCAGTTCAGTGAGTGATATAGTGTTATATAAAAAGGTATGTGTCAGTGATGTAGTGGTAAAAAAAAAGCTCGGCAAACTATGACAAACAAAAATCTATATTTTCATAACAGCATTACTTGATGAATTTTAGCCCCTTAGAAGACCCTATACAACTTACTATGATGCGTACATTAATTTACCTCGAGTTATGTCAGCCGATTCCTGACAATAAGTTTACCCTGCACTACATCCCTGAGTGCAGTTGGGCGTGCACAAAAGAGAAAATGTTTAGCTATTAGTCTCTCAACTTAGCACCCAGCATGGAAGATCAGCTCCCTCAACCAATGGGTATGTACTCAGTATGAAGGGACTCTGTCTGGGTTTGCTAATTTCACTCTCCCCCTAACCGAAACAAAATGAACAGTGTGTCTGTGGGTAATTCTACTGGAGCGAATCCCTGGCAAAGAGCCAGCAACTCTCTCAGCAGACACAGAGGGAGTGTTTGGACCGTTCTGTTATCCCCCTGTCTCTCTCTATCTCATGCAAAAACAGACACGCCACCATTCTCTCTCACCCACACATACACAGCCATGCCACCAATGTTTCTCACTGCCTCTCTCTTGCTCACACACCACACACATACATAACCACACCAACAACTCTGTTTCACTCATACACACACATACATGCTGTACAAACACACAAATCATACAACAAACACACTACACACAAACACACTCATAACATCATTCTTTCTAACAGGCAGCAATATACCATGCTGTCGATCTCTGTCTCCGTTTTGCTGTCACACAAACGCATGCCTGCACACATGCACACCATGCCACCTACATGCAGAGAAAGAAGCAGGAATGCAGAGGACTCTGGAGTGATTGACGGGTAATAGTGTCTGGCAGTGGTGGCACAATGCTAGGGTATATACAGTTGCATAAAAAAGTTTGTGAACCCTTTTGACTTACCTGCATTCCTGCATAAATGGATCCTAAAATATGGTCTGAGTTTCATCTAAGCCATAACTATAGATAAACACACGTGATTTAACAAATGACACAAAACATTTACTTTTAAATGTTTCTACTGAGCATATTGTTCAAACATATTAATGACTTCTATGAAAGGAGGTAAGTGAAGTCAGATGATCCAATCAATGAGATGACATTCAGGTGTGGGTTAGAGGTGTTCTGTCATGTAAAAACCCCATAATGTTTGGTTACCAACAGAGTCTGCTCTCCAAACAAACTAATAATTCAATAATATGAAATAGGAAATTTCAGAGGAGAAGCATTGTTGAGGCTCATCAGGCTACAGTCAGATTGTATACAAATGGAGAAAATTCAGTGCCATTGCTACTCACATCTGTGTCCACGAGTCCATGGGTCATTGAAGTGTTGTGGCATGACCTGAAGCAAGCTGTTCATGCAAGACATCCCAAAAATATCAATGAACTGAAACAGTTCTGTAAGAAGTAATGGTCCAAAATACCTCCTAACCGTTGAGCAGGTCTGATCAGCAACTACAGGAAACGTTTGGTTGAGGTTATTGCTGCTAAACGAGGTTCCGCCAGTTGCTAAATCTCATAGTTCACATACTTTTTCCAATCCAAGCTGTCAACATTTAAACAATATGTTCAATAAAGACATGTAAAAGTACAAATGTTATGTTGCGTATTATTTGTTAAATCACATTGTGTTCATCTACTGATATGACTTGGAAGAAGATCAGACCATATTTCAGGAGCCATTTCTAGAGGAATGCAGGTAGTTCAAAAGCTTTAAAAAAACATTCCTTACAATAGATGAAAGTGTGCATGTAGTAAAATTAAAATAGTTTAAAAGAAATTAATGCAGGTGCACTAAGAGTTTGTGTGGCACTGCCATATATACAATACATGTGAGAAACCTGGTCAGTCTGGTGTTATAAAAACAGGTGAAATAAAAACATTATGCTGTGATCTAAGGAGACCTCAGAGGAGCTCAGGAAGAGAGTAGTGAGTGAGCATCAGTCTGGGGAATGTTAGAAAGTCAAATCAAAATGATTTGGGCTCCATCGGTTCACTGTGAGACATCACGTCATGGTCTGGGGCTGTTTTTCTTCCTCTGGACCTGGACGACTCAACATCATTGAGGGAACCGTGAATTCTGAGGGAAACCAGAGAATCCATGAACACAACGTCAGGCCATCATTCTAAGCTGGGCTGAAAGTCCTAAGCATTCAAGCAAATCTATCAAAGAATGGCTCAGGAAGAAGAAGTTTAGTGTTTTGTATTGGCCAAGTCAAAGTCCTGACCTAAATCCAACTGAGATGCTATGATAGTCATCGCTGCTAAATCATGAGCCACAAGTTATTGATTAAAGGGGTTGACATATTTTGCACCCAGGGACATCTTGAGTTTTCGTTAAATAAAAAATAATACATATTTCCATACTACTGGGCCCTGAGCTATTTCTTGTCTTACCATGTAAAAATGCAGGGAGTGCAAGGAGTTCTTATATTTCATAGCATGGACATTTGCGGATAAAAATTTGCCTGAAAAAGCACTTGCTTAAAGGAATTTAGCTTTCTCAAGAAGTTAAGATGTTGTTGTACCTTCTTAGAAATTCCATCTGCATTAGCCTGAAAGCACAACCTATTATCAAACACAGTACCCAAATATTTATAGTTCTCCACCAGATCAATCTCAGTTCCCTCAATAACTGTGAGTTTGGGGATGGGTGCTGACTTCCTAAAATCAATAATCATGTCATTTTGAATATTACATCAGCAGCTGATTTGGCATATGCTTTAGGATGTATATAAACCACGGTGACAAATAATTGAGGGAATTCCCTCGGGAGGTAGAAGGGCCTTAGCGACACAGAAAGCAGCTCTATGTCTGCTAGACAGAGTCGTTCTCTTACAGTAACATTACTGCACCATCTGCTACGCCTCCTCCCTGTGTCTTCCCTGTTATCTCACAGTCACGATCGAGTCGAATAGGAGTCCCGAAGCCATTCATATCCAGGGAAGAATCCATCTCCATACTTGCCAAGTTTCAGTCAATGCCATGATACAGGCTTCTCTGTATTCGCGTAGATGAGTGACATTGGCTTGCAACTCGTTGATTTTATTCCTTAAAGACTGCACATTTGCCAGGATCGTAGAAGGCAGTGGGATGCGATTCTTCCGTAATTGTTGTCTGATCCGCCTGCGAACACCACCCCTTCTTCCTCGTTACCTGACATTAACTTTCCCAGGGTTATGTACTTTGTTTTTAGACATCTGATCATGGGACTCCACATCTAGGGAACATATGCCAAACAGCGGATTAGCCATAAAGTAGTCCGGGGCTTGTCGATTCCATTGTAGCCCCAAGAGAAATTCCCGAGTGTACTGAATTCTGGTTGTTTGGGAATGGTGAAGGCCCAAAGCGATATTCAGGATAAAAATGACCACAAACAGAAAAAGGATCTCCATTGTTCAGTTATCTTACAACAACAATAATTGGGACGATGACAGTTAACATTTAGGAGTTAAACCCTAAATTAAAAGCACAATAAAACACAATACTCAGATGCACAGACGCTCAACACCTGCTGCTGGTCGCCACATGAGCAGTGCCCCCCCTCTTTCTATCTGCCACAACTCCAGTGAGCTTCCTTTACAAACTGTAAACTGTAACGTCAGCTTACTTGTGATGCCTACAGAAGCTTATTGCATTAACTGTGTTGTCCTGATAATTTTTTTGATGTGATTTAATTTGCAATGGCATATGCCCAATGGGAGATGTCCGTAGTTCTTTTCTGGTCATAGCTTTCGGCCTCTCGCTGTCATTATCAGTATTATTATCATGTTCATAAATATGCTATAATAGCGCAAAACTTTAACATCACCTCTAACTTCTAACCCCCTGTGTGTTTTTCGACCTCTTCAAGGTTATTTCCTGGAGTTCCAGGAGCCGGTCAACAACATCACCCACTTCCAGGGCCAGACGGCCACGCTGCACTGCAAGGTGACGGGCAACCCGCGGCCGACCATCCGCTGGCTGAAGAACGACGC
>OOFE01050028.1:0-12136 GCA_900323365.1 Monocentris japonica
AGTTGGCGGTTGCCAGGAGAACGGTACTTGCCTGACTGCATTGTGCCAAGTGTAAAGTTTGGTGGAGGGGGGATTATGGTGTGGGGTTGTTTTTCAGGGGTTGGGCTTGGCCCCTTAGTTCCAGTGAAAGGAACTCTTAATGCTTCAGCATACCAAGACATTTTGGACAATTTCATGCTCCCAACTTTGTGGGAACAGTTTGGGGATGGCCCCTTCCTGTTCCAACATGACCACGCACCAGTGCACAAAGCAAGGTCCATAAAGACATGGATGAGCGAGTTTGGTGTGGAGGAACTTGACTGGTCTGCACACTGGCCTGAGTCCTGACCTCAACCCGATAGAACACCTTTGGGATGAATTAGAGCGGAGACTGAAAGCCAGGCCTTCTCGTCCAACGTCAGTGCCTGACCTCACAAATGCGGTTCTGGAAGAATGGTCAAAAATTCCCATAAACACACTCCTAAACCTTGTGGAAAGCCTTCCCAGAAGAGTTGAGGCTGTTATAGCTGCAAAGGGTGGGCCAACTCCATATTAAACCCTACGGATTAAGAATGGGATGTCATTAAAGTTCATGTGCATGTAAAGGCAGATGTCCCAATACTTTTGGCAATATAGTGTACATATACACATAAGACTTAAATGTATTTCTCACCATCAGATTCTCAAGTCAGTGATCTACCACTTGTTTGGATAGCTTTAGGCTACTATCACTACTGCATAATAATCTTTTGTAGAAATGACTTTGTCATCTCTATAAATATAAGTAGCCTCATCGAGCAAAGAAATGGGTCTACTTTTACAAAAAGTAAAAGTACAAAAAGGTCTGGTGTGTTGAGGTGGGGAGGAAGTGTGTCATTTGAAAATCAATAATTTTCATGACTCAAACAAATTGTTTCATTCATGACTTTTTGAATTTTTGAATCATGAATTTCAGGTGATGATTCCTCTCCAAAATGGATACACTATACAGAAGCATTTTGTTGTAGAATTTATCATATGCAGTCAGCCACTGATTATTTAATTACTGGCCCACAATTCCCCACAGAACAACATGGCGAGATGAAAAGACCACTATAATGTAGGTACAACACTGATGAGATAATGAGTACTATCTTTAATTAAACCAAGATCCCCTGATGGGCTGACTTATTTCAATTGCATAGCATTCACTCCAGCAGGCGTGAGTAAGGTGACCAAAAATAGGCTTGATTTTGGGAGTTACTACACGAGAAAAGAAAAAAATATATATATAGTGCATTATATAGTGCATATAGTACATTTTGATCGAGGATCTGGGCATTAAGCCAAATGTAAGTGCCCTTAGGGGACTTTGGTCATCCTGATGTGGATGTAATACCACCAGAGGAATCTATCCATTTATGGTGTGGTGGCAAACAGTAAAAGTCGGACTAAATTGTCATGTTTTGAGTAAATTTTAAAGAATTGTATGTTGTATGTTCAAATGCCCTATCTGCACTGTGATTTTATTCTGTGCACATTGATTTTATTTTATTTTATTATGTTTTTCTTTTAAATGTGTTTGTTTTATTTGTTCTTCTTTTTAAATCTCTTGTGTAAAGCACTTTGAATTGCCTCTGTGTATGAAAGGTGCTATACAAATAAACTTCACTTGACTTGTCTTGACTACAATATACAAGTAACCCTGATCAACAACCAGTGCTGACAGCTCAATCACCTTTTGTATGGCATACAAGCAGTATCACAAAAACAGCAGCAAACTGGTCTTTACGATTTAGGGGCACTAGCTACTAGCTAGTTCAAGTACTAGTACTACATGCTTTATTGAGACATAGAGAGAGAGAGTGTGTGTGTGTGTGTGTGTGTGTGTGTATGTTCAGTAGTTTGAATACAGTAATAATACCACCTTAATTCTAAATCGATACCACGACAAAAAAATCAAAACAAACACAATATAATGACTTTATCTGATACACTGTATCACAAAATGGCAGCTAAAATGACACAAAAAAACAAAAACCTTAGAAACAGCTAGGACTTTGCTTTAGTATCATTGCAGGAGATAATATCTCACACAACATGAATCATATATTACATAAAAGGCCTCCACGTCCACTTGGAGAGCACTAGTGGAAATTCAAAAATGAATGAGAAACCTTTGGTCTGTGAGAAAACATTCTAACAAAACCACTTGGTTGTAGTCTCGGTTTCACACTGCAAACCCACTTGAGAAAAACAAAACTACTTGTGTGGTGTTTAGTATGTGGCTGTTATACTGAAGCATACATACACATAGCCTAACCTCTTCCAATGTCAATCAGCTTTGTTAAACAAACAATCCATAGCCCCTTGATGAAGGCAGAGAAATGGGACAATCCTTCTGAATCTGACAGCTATACAGGTTTTATCATCAAGCCAGCCACTCGTATTACTTCCTCCCTCTCCTTTATTATTCTCTCTATCTCATTAGGAGGAGTAAAAATAAGTTATCAGAAATGAAACAAGAATAGAAGAGTCATTCTATTCTTGAACTATGCCCACATCCCAGTAATTGGGCAAAATCATTCAAAATTTACACATGAAAAGTAGTGTGAGCAGTTGAAGAGAACAAAATGTGTTTTTTCCTCTGACAACTGACATCGTTTGAATGACTCTTTGTATGAATTTTATCTAAAGAGAAAAGATAATGGCCCCTTAAATGTTGATACTCGTCAAGGGTTCAGCGTATATATAATACTCAATTCCAATAATCGTCATGTTGTCTGATTGTATTTTTCTCTGTAGTCATTGTGAAATTATTTGATCATTTGTGAATATTGGCTCATGAGATCGCTAACATTAACAAAAGCTGTACTTTGTGTTAAGCTGAAACAATCGGGACATTGGACCCCATACAAAACAAACGAAACACAAATAACATACACATTTCCTAATGAAAAGAGAAAATACACAGGGGCTTTCCAATCAACAAGAGATGGGCATGACAACATATACTGCGAGGTGAGAAAGTATGATGTATGTGTATGTGGAGGCATTGGCTGTTTCAGCAAATACTGTAGCCTACATTTGCATTGCAATGACACACAAAGTCCTAATTGTTTGCACAACAGTTGCACATCATGTATTAGCAGCAATTTCAACACAACTTTGTTCATTTTTTGTTGTTTGTTTTCTTGTATGGTAACAGCTTTGGCTCTGGTTCTGATGAGACTACAGTGTAGGGCCGGGGTTGCCATTCTTGCATTAGGGCCCAGTGTGGGTACAGCATGCAACTAATTAGATTGCAAGATTTTGAAGTGTGGCTTTGATGTTTTCATCAACCTTGTTAGCTGCTTACACATAGGAAAGTGACTCCTGCACTCTCGGTTTGTCAAAGCAACTTGACTTTAAATTAGCCACTTAAAAAGCACATAGTGATAAGAGAATTTCCTACCGCACCAACTTGTCAATCCCTGAATCAAGAGTCCATGTTCTAAGATAGTATCTGGGGCCCTATCGTGTTTGGGTGCTTGAAGAGACGATCTTGCCCAAAACAAGTGAACGTTATTAACCCCAATGGAGACACAGTGGTCCTTGAGCTAATTATGAAGACTGTACAGTCTAGACCAATTGTCTACCCCTCTCTGGTTGATGGGAAGGTGGCCTGAGATGATAGACCTCTTCCCTGGGTCCAGCAGTGATGTGGTAGGAGACTAAAAGTCTGCATGGTGTGTCGAACAAATAAACAAGTGAGAAAACACAACGACAAGTCAGAAAACACAACGGTATATTGTAGACAATACGTTGCAGAAAAGAAAAATCAGATCAGAAAACTGAAATAAGGGTACGATAGTATTATACCATAATTGATACACTGGCAAACACTAGCATCTTAACATACCATCTTCTAACTTAATGCATCTCAAATACCAGATAAAATCAAGGGGCTCAGCAAGAAAATCAAGAAATCTGTTTGATTAACACTGCAGAGCAAGGGGAGAGTTAGCATAGAAGAGAGGGAGAAAAGGACATGAGAGAGGGAGGGAAAAAGAGCCTCTCAAATCTTTTAACACTCCAACATTAGTAGCTGCTGCTTCTACATCCTGAATTCAAAGTGGGCACCTCAGTAAGTGGCCTGACCTCCACACCCTGCTTCCCTCTATCATTCTGCCACCCCCCTGGAGTGTTGTGTGTGCCACCGGCTGACTGATAAGGACCCTGATATCCATCCACCATTAGAGTGGATAGGCCCAGACAACGCACACTCACTATCTTACCGCTGAGCACCAGGGGCAACCAAAATCAAATGGGGGGGGTTAGTGGGGCTGCTTGGAGCTTTACAGGAAGAATATTTTGGAAGCCGATGACTTTCCTCAGCCGTCGTTATGGGCACTGGTTTATTTATTTATCATGGCAATGGAAAATGTAATGCCATCTAATTGTCATCTAATTTCAAGAGTGGGGCAAATGCTAAATGCTAAAGTCAATGCTTGAATTCTGTGATTAAGCTAACCCTTACTACAACTAATCTCCCCTACCAGATCCTCCCCCTCACGTTCTCCTTAAATCCACCGACAATCGATTGATGATGATATGCTGCAGCACATTATGCAGCATATTGTCTCTTGCAAAGACATGCTTTGTATCATTCAAAGCCTTCACAATAGGACAGATTTTTCCTTGTTTGCGTCTTTCTTCAAATCTTCCAGTTGCCTGTTTTGAGAAGATAATATGCACAGGAGAGAAAAGGAAGCTGTGACACAATAGCTGCTAAGAGAGCTTTGATTGACTCCAGATACAACTGCCACATATTACAGTAGTTCACTAAGGAAAAAATGTCTTTATTTCTTTCCTCAACTTCAAGCTACTAAGGGCTGTTAGGTTCCCATTTGCAAATTGAAACGCTTTGGAAACTTATTTTAGACATGCTGGATAATGGAATTAAATTAACCTGGGTGAAAATAATTAAAATTTAAAATGATTTAAAGTTACAAAGGTTGAAATAGTGTTTTTAAGTGTGTGATATCTAAATGGAGAGGTGCACTTTATTATTTATATAATGAACTTTATCTGTTCATCCATCCATTTACGAGTCGCTTCTCTGGGCAACAGACAGGCAGATAAGGCCAGATGTTCTCTTGGCCAGCAGTTTCCTCCAGCTCCTCCTGGGGGATCCCCAGGCATCCCCAGGCCAGCTGGGAGTCCCTGTAGTGCCTCCAGCGTGTCCTGGGTCTACCTCGGGGTCTCCTCCCAGTCGGTCATGCCTGGTGCACCTCCAAAGGGAGACGAGGGGGCTTCCTTACCAGGTGCCCAAACACCTCTGAGTAGATGCCAAGTTAGTTTTTGTGTCCACTGTAAACCTCTCTTCACAGCGCTGGCGGACTTTTTTCCTGTTGTGCTGAGAACAAGCTTTTACATATTCCAGACTTTTCCACACTGGCAATGGGTTTAGTGCTTGAGCGATGATCACTGGAAGCAATTCCCCCTAAGCATCTGTTTCACACTACCAGTAAAAAAAGAGGTGGCTGGTGGACACAAACGCTTATTGTTGACATATTGGGCCTCCCTGGCCCATTGATCACAATCAGAGGCAACATTAGAGGCAGTGTCAAACTGGCATAATCTGGCCAGGCTGGGAGGGGAAAGGCGGGAAAACAAGTAATTGGAAAGTATTCAAGTTATTATTCAGTGGCTATATCCAGACAGTTCCAGCGAACAAACTTTTGATACTGGCAGACTGGTACGGCCAACATATCTTCAAACACTGCTGTTCTATGCCATGCACTCTATGGTATTGAAAAAAATGATAACGTTCACTGACACAGTAGAAGCTGTCTCAATAATTGCTTGCAGCTCTGCATGGGAGTTTTTACTGGGAGAAGTCGAGGCGGCCACTAGCACTAATTAAATTATGCATTTATGTGTATGTTTTGGTGACATTTCTGCAACCAATGTAGAATTCACCCAAAATTGCAATTATTCTATTGTGATTCAGGTAAATATACTAGTAATTCTAGTATATATATACTAGTAATATATTCTAGTAGTAAATATACTAGTAATTCAATTTCCTCATGCCTTTAGTAAAGCACATTGGTTAACTAGTGTTCCTATCTGCTCTAATGCTGTGCTCCTCTTACCATTCGATACACACACAGCCTGTCTAAATCCCTCAGACCTTCTCTGTAAAAGCCTCAGCCTTACTTGATGTCAGATTTTAACAGTTTTTGCATCTTTTGTTGTCTTTGAGTTAACAAGCTTCCATTTACTGTCATGACAGCCAAGGTAACTGGGAGGACAGAGAAATGCTGTTTGAATGTATATTCACCAGGCCAGAAAGCTGGCCTTTCATTTGGAGGGCCTAAAGAACATTTTGGAAAAGTCAGGAAAAATGTTATATCAAAATAATGACAGGCAGGTTAAGCAAATGAAGTTTGATCACTACACTGTGTGTCCAGCGTACAGGTGGCGGTCTGCAGCGATATCCTATTGGAAACAACTACAAAAAATATATTTACATTTTATTCAATGTCACAAGGCTATGCTTATATTAAAAAATCACCATTAGGTTTATGGGCACATAAAACTGAGTGTCAACAGATATTGAGTTTGGAAATGACACGACCTAGAGGAAGCATATATAATGAAAACAGCATGAGGAACATCACACGAGATATGATAGACAGGACTGTGCACTCCCTAGAACAACCAAAAATGATCGAACAGAAAGATAAGATCTGCTCCATTGAGACACAGTCACAGCGTCTGTGACTTTTTGAGGTGTTCAAGCAGAATGGAATGGCCTATGGTGTCAAGCACAGCACTGATATCTAAAGGGATTACAGGGGAGAAATCACCAGCATCAGCAGCAAGGAAGAGATCATTTGTAACTTTAAGGAGGGCAATCTTGGTGATATGGAGTGCTCTAAAACCTGACCCTCTAAAACATGTGAGGGCAGGACCAGGGCTGGATAATGATTTCATATGACCATAAGGCCACAAGAAAACTAGATTGAAAACAACTCAGGAGATGGGCAAGGGGAGTCTTGAGTCCTCATTTTCTTTGTAAAATAATTCAAAACTGCCTATACTTGCCTGTACGTCTGGGTAAACACTGATATTGTAGGTAGAGGAGGGGGAATCCAATACATTATACAAGACCATGTTGAGTCTGCTTTTTGTAATGGGGCTAGACGTACATAATGGCTACACTGGCCAAGGCAAGGCAAACTGTTTTAATACCCAACTAAAGGCTTTGTGTATAATATTAATTTCATTTCTGCCTCACAGAGCCTCGGCCTTGTGACGCTGAAGCCATGCTGTGAGTGAGCCACAGGTAATGGACACATACATCAATGTCACAGATTAATGCCCAACAAATGTGTCTGGTTAGGAAGGGGATGTCATAGTGTTTGGCTCCTCTCTGAAATAAGGGCCTGAAAATATTGGAGCATATAGTCTATCTCCCTCTTCATCACTTGCATCCTTTCCAGCAGTGTTATCCTTTCATCATTTTCCATCTCTGTAACACGTGTTCTCTCTCCTCATCTCTGATCGCTATGCTCCGCCTTTGTACTTGATTTCCCTTTTTTCCTGACACCATCAGAAATGACTATATTTCCAACCAATAAGGATCTGTAAATGTTACTCATTCTATTGAGTTACTGCATATTACCTGCCAGGTTTATAGTATGTTTTAGTGAATTCGGGGAAATGGCTTTATCAACAAATGTATATATTAAGTAGAAGGGTAAATATGCACCTTTTCCTTTGTACACTTGTTGAACATTTACGCCTTTCACCTTTAGTAGAATATTCTCCACACGCTCCAAACCTACAATGGTACATGGCAACCTGTACCATTGTCAGTTACAGCAATCCTTTCAGCATGCCAGCTATGGTACTGAGGACATTCAAATGACCTTCCATACAGACAACCACACATCTAAGGAGATTACAAGGATTGATGACAGATGTTAAAAAAGAAAAAAAAGATGATTAGATCAAGGTGCCGAGGTGACTAGACATATAGTCACCTACCCTCTTTTGGTGGGATAAATCACATATTTTGAATGATGTGAAGAATGGTTAATAATTGTTGTAGATGCGACGGTAAATTATAGTTTTCAGTCTGTACATTTACTAATCTAGCTCACTTAAGGAAAAGGAAAAGAAAGTTGTGGACATGGTTGCATTGGAAAAAATAGTGTTTTATCCAGCGTAACCAGAGATTTTGTTTATATTGCATTGACCCCCCACGCTCTTACCCCTGTTGGCAACTCTCTTGGTAACACCGATAACTGCAAGGTGACATTGCTCTGTTTAATTGAAACACAAATAAAATCCATCTTAGAGGTTCTTAGAGGTTCAAATGCAATAGTCTGAGCCCATGCTGTGATTTAAAATCAAGCGGAGTTTCCAAAACAGGTAGTTTCACACCAGTAGGCCAATTTGCCTCAATGCTAGTTTGTCTTGGAATATCTGTAATGGTTTCTTGTGAAAAAGTATTATTACTCAAGCATAGCAGTCCATTTGAATAATTTAATTTAGCCCCTTCAGTACTGTGTCATGCTTTTACTCTTCAATCTAACACTTCCACTTTTGGTGCCTTAGTAGTCTTGTTCATTAGTATTGGACAATAGCTTAGGATATACATTCCTTGCTGCACAGCCTAAATAAAAAAAATAAAAAAATTGAAATAAAACAATCAATGAAATAGGATCAAATAAATAGACATGACCAAATCAAATTTGAAAGTTATAAGTCATTTAAAGGGTAATCCATAATACCAGTAATCACAAATAGGTAATTATTGGACTGCACAGAACACTGGAAACATAATACCATAAGCATTTTTTATGTCCAAGTCCAATTGTCCAACCGGCGTAATAAATCTTATCCTGCCACTACCAATGCTCTAGCATGATTATAAGATGCCATGTATGAACATTACTCCCTCAGGTTTGAAATAGCAAGATCAGTTTTTGCTAGGGCAGCAAAACTGTCAGGGCCAGAGCTACAGGGAGAGCAGAGAGGCATAGGAAAAAAAATTCAGAGGTTATGCTGTGCACTTACTACATATGTGCAAAGGCTAAACATAATTTATTTAACGTAAATCTAAAGCTTCAACAAACTGAATATCCATTCGTTTCCACCTTATCTTAATGAAAAATGATCAATCAAAATGATTCTGATTTTTGTTACTGACTTCTGTCAAACTCCTATCCTGTTGATTTCACTTTTCCAACTTTGTTCCAGTTTGGTGCAATGTTAATCAAACCTTCTGTAGGCCTATTTCAGAATTATATCGTATTAATGCTATTGGTAGTATACTGTAGTTGGAGTCAGCTTCGTATCTGTGAACGAGGCACTAGAAGCCGTGATAAAATGATGAAGATCAGAAAAACTGAAAGCTAATAGGTTGAGTGAAAGCTGATGGACACAGGGGCCGTAGAGAGCAGTCCTCTCTACTGTGCAGGCAACAAATAGATTCCTTGACAGATTGTTCTTCCTCCAGTAAGCAGCTACTGGTATGTTAAGAATGGACCAATTAGTGATGAAAAATGACTATCTTCAGAATAAGGCCTGCAGGGTTGATTTTATTTCAAACATAGCCAGGTGTGACATTTTGTCATCTGATCAGTGTTAATGTTTTGTTTTCAACCTTTGGGAAAGAAAAAACAACATCCAGAAAGATATTTTTTTAATATATAATTACACTGAACAGTCCTTCCACTCCCTGCTGGATATATAACATAAACGTTTGACTGGATTTGAACTGTATGTGTTTTCTTTGTTTGTGTATGTCTCTGTCGTTCTAAAACCAGCCTCCATCACACCCAAGAAACACAGAGCAATTAAAAGTAGTATATAACAAAATCAGACCCAGTTCTATGAAAATAGTTAGCATCCAGAAATGGTCAGCATATTGTCAGATATGTTAACGTTGACTTCATCTGACTCGGCCCACCGCTATACCTCCCGTTGACTGAGAATGTGATGTAACTAGGTGATGCTGAGGACTCTCGGCCTGTGTTTACCTGAATGCAACAACCACATAGAGAGATTTATTTAGACTACCTGTTGCTGCTGTGGCCATTTTGTTGGAATTAAGAGCCACATGCTGCTATTTATTAGAAAATGTGTTAATATCATTGTTCTTTATAGATTCTGCTCTGTGTAAAGTGTACTACGATACTGAATCAAAATCACAACCAGAATGTGGAATTTCATGATGATAGCATGTTGAGCTCCAAATGTAATGGAGTGGGCATTTTGGATTTCTAATAAATCCTGAGGTTACATTCAAAAAGTATAGAAGCCACATAAAAGCAAAAAGCCACTGCCTCATTATGGTGCTGGTTCAGCTACGGTATGGGGATGGTAGAAGCTGAACTATTTTAGAACAATGAAAACAAAACTTAATTTTAAATCTAATCATTTCATGGCTTGATAACATCCTAAGGGTTTCATAAGAACATTAGATCAGTGTTTTAGGATTGCGGAATTGACTGTTCTGTGTTCAGTTTGCAGCTGATGGGGGATCCATTTGAACTTCAGCTTGATTCATGTCTGCTGGGGATGTTCACTAATTAGTAACTTTGAAGCAGATTGAATAATTACTCACTATAGCAATAAAATATTGACGGAGACTCAAAGTAATTAGGACACAAATCAATGAAAGTTCAAAAGAATTGTAACGTTGGAAGAAGGAATTGAACACTGAAATGAAGCATGGTAAGCATATCAGTTTTGCCAATAAAATGAAGGAGTGGCGTGTGTTCACTGATGTGCTGTGATTTTGATTCACTTTACATTATTTACACACTAGAGCCTCTGACTGTCTCTTCTTGTGACTCAAGCAGAAAGTATAAGGGTGGTCATTCAATCAGCAAAGAGGCTCACTCATGAATACATTACCCTTTTCCAGACCTGTGACGCATTAACCTTGACAATACTACCGTAACAGAATGTTATCTGTTGACCAGGTCACATCTCAAAGTGATGAGATGCTCTGCCATCCTGTGAATAATTCATGTGAGACGGGGCGAGGAAGGGAGGAGAAGCTGGGCAACTTCAGACCCAACCCATAGGTAAATTGTAAATACAGCACTGTCACGCTCATAGCTGTTGATTATGTGTCACTTCAGCCAGTGGTGTTGAAACAGAACACAAACAAAAGGGACAACAACACGCCCTGACTGTCCACGCTTGTTACATGGTGACTGTGGAGGGGAAGGTGGGGACCTGAAGTGAGGCAAGTTGAAAACTTTCAAGACCTTCATAGAATGGAAATAAACACAGCCCTTCTCATTCCTATGTAACAGATGGATTGTTGGAGATAATAGCTTAATCGTGTCCTGTCTATCAGTGTGTGTGCAATGAGGAAACATGGTGACACACAGAGTGACAGCACCTTATATAGAGGATTTGTCTGTTACACCTTAATCCATTAGGAAAGTCTTCTGCCTCAAACGTAGCAAAGCTGATTTGGAGCCTGGCGATCGTATCAGTGGGCATCAGGGAGGTGGCAGTTCTCAGGGAGAGACAGCTTTGCCGATTTGGAGATATTCTGGGGGTACGTGCGCTGTGTGGTGTTCGGAAGTCTAAAAGGATTATTTGTCAACTTCCAACAACTTGAACTTCAATGAACAATCAATGTACATTTTCAGTTCAGACACAAATGTCCTGAAAGATAACACAATGACCCCCCACTTACACCATTACAAGAGCAAGGCAAAAGGCAAAACCTCATGTAGTAAAGGTTTTACTGATTAAAGTATGTGGATGAGTGCAGACTGATGTGCAAGGACTTTGTTTCAAGATTAACATTGGTGAAAATACTGAAATCCTTGTCAGTGACTGCTTTGCCACTGAAAACTTAATGTTGACATATTGCATATTTTCATTTATTAGTAATGCTAATGCCAGTGCCATTAAATAAACCTATTTTTTTCTGGGCTCCAAGTCAACCTCACTCAACCTCACCACTGAGGTTGACTAAATGAATTAACTGAGAAGTTAAATGGAAAACTAGCAAATACAGCAACCATTTATGGTTCCTTGTGTGAGTTAACCAGGTAGAGGTAAAAGCTTGTTCACACGTAGACAGGTTCAGAGTGACTGTCATTTATCACTAGAAACATGAGGTGCCAGTGATTTTTTTTTTTTTGTTTTT